>PVKP010007976.1:24394-74763 GCA_004027715.1 Plecturocebus donacophilus | reverse complement strand
TTTACAACATGTTTTCAAATAAATCCACATTGCTTAAAAATGTAAATAGCAATTATTAAGAAGAATTAAAAAAATACATAAAGAGGACGACAGAGAAGTAAAATATGTGTGATTGGGAGTGTAGTTGACATTGTGATCTGAAGAGAAATTATGTTCCCTCAATCCCTTTAATTCTTTGATTCCATCCCATGCTATGTCCAGTAGGTTTTCAGTTTCAATTGTACATATTTATTTAATCTTCAATCCTTAGGAAATTGCACTATATATCAATGGAATCGCAGATATTTTGCTATAGTTATCACCAAAGATACTTTGTGCAGATGCTGTAAGTAGGGCAAATACGACAAAGACAGAGCTCACACTAGAGAATACTCTCAATGTCATGGTAAGATACTGGTGTGCTTTCCTTATGCACATGAAGAAGATTTTGAGCAGAAAACTAACTAAACCTTATTTGAGGTTTAAGCATATACTCCTGTATTCAGCCAGAAATATGAACTACCAAGGGAAGAAATTTGAGTCAAGAAGTCTGTTAGCAGAATAGAGAACTAAATCCTCATTTTTTTTTTTAAGATGGAGTCTCACTCTGTCACCAAGGCTGGACTTCACTGGTGCAATCTCAGCTCACTGTAACCTCCGCCACCCAGATTCAAACAATTCTCCTGCCTCGGCCTCCCAAGTAGCTGGGACTACAGGCATGTGCCACCACCCCTGGCTAATTTTGTATTTTTAGTAGAGATGGTGTTTCTCCATGTTGGCCAGGCGGGTCTTGATCTCTTGACCTCATGATCTGCCTGCCTTGGCCACCCAAAGTGCTTGTATTACAGACGTGAACCACCGCATTTGGCCCAAAAGCCTCATTTGCAGCAACAGAGCAGTAATGGTGGAAGAAAAAAGAAAAAAAATAATATTAAAGAAGATTGCAAACTTAGACCACAGACTACACAAAAATAAGATAGTAAAGGATTTGAGGATTTATTCACATGTATTGAGTATTTATTAAGTCTTACACATAAGAATGCAATGCTATTAATATATAAAATAGAGGTTTTATTAATCTAATCAAGAAGAATCAACTGCAATTAAGAAGGAAGAATAGGGGTTAACGAGGAAATAAAGGAAAAGGGGAAGCGTGTTTCAAGGTAGAGTACATGGAATTTCAGTAGCAGAACAGTGCACAGAAAGTTTAATAAACTCCTCGAATAAGTTCAGTTGTGACTTCAGAAGATGATAAGAAGGATGGCTGCACAAGGAAGGATATTATCCACTATATTAAGAATTACTCTCTTTCTTAATACAATAGGATTTGGACATACAACCACACTTGCAATATTTTTGTTTTCCTTTCATGAATGCATCAGAAAGTTGCAGGGCAAATATTTTTTCTCATATCCTGGGAATATTTAAAGTTAAAGCTCTTTCTATCATTTAGTGAGAAACAACAAATTCATACTCTGATGTTAATGAAATGAAAAAAAATGACAAGGCTTTTTATTTGTTTGTCCCTGCCTCCACGTCACCCCATTACACCACCAACAACAATCAATTGGAAAGATAAAGAAAATGAGAAGCTGGGAACCCTGAGTTCACTGGAGGAGGGAATGTTACATTATGGGAAGTGAGAGATGTGAAACGCATAGAAGGAAAAAGATTAAAAAAAAAAAAAAAAAAGAGAGAGAGAAAGGGAATCCAGAAGGAAATAACTGAGTTAAACTCATCAAATAGATTTGAATGCAGTCCTCCTCAGGCACTCAGGATCTCGTATCAGGACCAAATGTGGGGCCATCTGACTTTCCTCCAGGCCATGGGCTTTGCATGAGCATCGTCATTACCCTTGATGGCCATCCTAAAGCACTTGCACCCATTATCTCCAGCATGATTCAGAGAAAAAAGTCCCCTATACAGTATAAGACTGGGGCAACACTAAACAAGCTTGAAACTCCTAGACTAGGAAAATGATCATTGATGTGACATTCCATTTTTGCTACGAGAAATGAGAAGAAAACAAATAATCATAGTATCATATTTGTATTTAAAAAGAAGCTCTCTGGTTTAAAATCCTGAAGTATCTGACAAGGAAGGAGAGAGCTCATGCAGCATTTGCAGCCTATTGTAATAGGAACATCTATAGATTTGGTACCAGTGAGGTAGCAATGGGAATGGAAAAATGTTTGAGATATAAAGATAATGGAGAACTAATTTAAAAAGAATTACTCATAGATTATTGATTGAACATTAAAGATGGAAAAATAACATTGAGTCAAAGATGCTAAGTAATCTGTCTTGGGGAGTTAGGAGAAAAACTGATGAAATTGATGTTAGACAAGTTAAATAGAAAGTTTTCAAGGAATATCTGTGTTGATGTGTCAAATGGGACATAGACCTGAAATGCAGTTAAAAGTTGGAGGCTCCATCATTCTTCCCAGAACTAGAAAAAAAATCCTAAAATTTATATGGAATCTTAAAAGAACCCACATAGTCAAAGCAAGACTAAGCAAAAAGAACGAATCTGGAGGCATCACTTTACCTGATTTCAAAGTATACTATAAGGCCATAGTCACCAAAACAGCATTATACCGGTATAAAAATAGGCACCAATGGAACAGAATAGAGAACCCAGAAACAACCCGAATATTTAAAGCCAACTGATCTTTGATAAAGCAAACAAAAACATAAAGTGGGGAAAGATAACCCTATTCAACAAATGGTGCTGGGATAATTTGGCGAGCCACAGGTAGGAGAACAAAACTGGATCCTCATCTCTCACTTTATGCAAAAATCAAGGGCAGATAGACCAAGGACTTACACTGAAGACCTGAAACTATAAAAATTCTAGACGATATCATTGGAAAAAGCCTTGTAGGCATTCACTTAGGCAAAGATTTCATGGCCAAGGACCCTAAAGCAAATGCAACAAAAACAACAATAAATAGGCGGGATTTAATTAAACAAAAGAGCTTTTGCACGCAAAAGAAACAGTTAGTAAAGAGACAACACACAGAGTTCGAGAAAATCTCCACAACCTATACATCTGACAAAGGACTAATATCCAGAATCTACAAGGTACTCTAATAATTAGTGTATTAGTCAGGGTTCTCTAGAGGGACAGAACTAATGAAATATACATACAAAGGGGAGTTTATTTATTAACTAATATGATCACAAAGTCCCACAATAGACCATCTTCAGGCTGAGGAGCAAGGAAAGCCATTCCAAGTTCCAAAACTGAAGAACTTGGAGTCTGATGTTCGAGGGCAGGAAGCATCTAGCACATTTTTCTGGCTGCTTTATATTTTAACCGTGCTGGCAGCTGATTAGATTGTGCCCTTCCAGATTAAAGGTGGGCCTGCCTTTCCCAGCCCACTGACTCAAATGTTAATCTCTTTTGGCAACACCCTCACAGAAAGACCCAAGATCAATACTTTGTATCCTTCAATCCAATCAAGTTGACAGTATTAACCATCACAAGTACCAAGAAAAGAACAAACAGTATCATCAAACAGCAGGCTAGGGACATGAATGGACAGTTCTCAACCAAATATATACAAGGGACCAACAAACATATGACAAAATTCTTGACACCACTAATGATCAGGGAAATGCAAATCACAATGCTATGCCACCTTACTCTCACAAGAATGGGTATAATTAAAAAAGTCAAAAAAAAAATAAACAGCATGCATGCAGGGAATGCTTCTATACTGCTGGTGGGAATGTGAACTAGTACCCCACTGTGGACAACAGTGTGGAGATTCTCTAAAGAACTAAAAGTAGAACTACCATTTGATCCAGAAATCCCACTATTGGGTATCTACCCAGAGGAAAAGAAGTCATTATATGAAAAAGATACTTGCACAAGCATTTTTATTGCAGCACGATTTGCAATTATAAAAATGTGGAACCAGCCCAAATGCCCATCAATCAATGAGTGGATAAAGAAACTGTGAGATTGTATATATATATATATATGTATATATATATACACATATATATAAATATATGATTAAATACTACTCAGTCATAAAAAGAATAAATTAATAGCATTGGAAACAACCTGGATGGGATTCGAGACTATTATTGTACATGAAGTAACTCAAGAATGGAAGTAACTCAAGAAAACCAGACTTCATATGTTCTCACTAATAAGTGGGAGCTAAGCTATGAGGATGCAAAGGCATAAGAATGATAAAATGGACTTTGGGGATTTGGAAGCAAGTGTGAGAAGGGGTGAGGGATAAAAGACTACAAATTGGGTTCAGTGTATACTACTCGGGTGATGGGTGCACCAAAATCCCACAAATCACCACTAAAGAGTCTACACATGCAACCAAATGCCACCTGTTTCTCAAAAACCTATGGAAATAAAAAACTTAAATAAATGAATAAACCAAAACAAAAAAGTTGGAGGTTAGTGATTTCACTCATTTGTAGAAAAATAATAATAAAGAACAAAAACTATCATTAGGGCCAGGTGCTGTAATTTCAAATGTTATTTCATTTTGTTCTCAAAATAATACTGCAAGATGAACAATATAAAGATACCAATTTACAGATGAGAAAAGTAAAGCTTATAAAAGTTAATTTTCCAGGGGTCTGATTTCAGGGTTTGTCTTAAATTACTATGTTCTGCTGCCTCTCTATGATGTTAGGGTGCACAAAGAATGAAAGCGTTGGTCCAGAAACAAATAGAAAAGAATCTCCAGCACAAGGGAATGAAAAACAAGACAGAGAAGCATATGCGAAAAGCCAGGGACTGAAATACTTTCAAAATCGAAGGTGGGGACTTGATAGTTTTGAATGTCAGTTTTATTGAAGTTTGTTAACCTTGCAAAGTGCTTCAAAGGTGTTGAGTCAGAGGAATAAGGAGAAAAAGTTATTTTGTTCAGTCATTCACAAAATGAATTGAGCAACAAATCTGAGCCAACTACTTTTCTGTTTGCTGGAAATACAACAGTGAACAAGATACAGAAAAATCACATTCCTAATGAGATAAAATTCTAATAGGAGGCAGACAATAAGCAAACTATTTTTTAACTCAAGACCAGGAATTGACACTTATGAGTGAGGAACTCCCTGCGGTTACCTAAGTGAAACAAATTCTCTGAGTTAGAAGCCAGTTGGCCCTGAATTGAAGAATAAAGTGGAGGCAATGCTGGAGTGAAGTAAAGTGAATGTGGACTATTGCTGCACTTTGTGTGTTTACAGAAAGAGTATAATATGCAGGTTGCTGGGGAATGCTGACAGCAGGTACAAAAGCCATACTAAGATATGACTAGATGCATTATAGGGGTCCTTAGGTAATGCGATGGTTAATTTTGTGTGTTAATGTGACTGAGCACCAGGTGCCTAGACATGTGATTAAACATTACCTGGATGCTTCTGTCAGGGTGTTTGTGGAAAGATTAACCGTTAAACTGATGGACTGAGTAAAGCAGACGACCCTACCCAACGTGGATAGGCAACATCCTATCCCTTGAAAGCCCAAATAGAATACAAATGTGGAGGAAGTTTAAATCCGCTCTCCCTCTACCTGTTCAAGCTGGGACAGCCATCTTCTCCTGTCCTCGTCACCTTTGATTCTCAGGGCTTCAGACTACTCTACCTGCCTTCCTGGCTTCCCTCTCCAGCTTGCAGATGGCCGATCATGGGACTTCTCAGCCTCCATAATCACACGAGCCAATACTCTGTGCCAGGTACTCTTCTGAGTTCTCTGGATGTGTGTGTGTATTTTGTTTCTCCGGAGAACCCTGGCTAATACAGATACTTATGGTCTCCTTTTGTGCAATTTCCAATTAACAGGGAGGTTAAAGTGAACAGCTGCATTTGTTCTCAAAACAGCATCCCTAGAGGCACCGGGCGGGCTTAGAATACAGAGTACAGAGTCCATTCCAACAGTTTCTTATTAAGGAGGTTTGGGGTTAGACCCAAGAATTTTCATTTCTAACAAGTTCCCAGGTGATTCTGAAGCTGCTGGTTAGGAGATGGTGCCTTGAGAACAATTGCCATTAAAGACTAAATTTTGTAAATAATCAGAATAGTCCAGACTTTAGTCACATTCTTGTTCTCTCTCTGAACCAGTTCTTAATCAGAAGCAATAAGATCTTGAGCCAACTTGAGACATTCTGTTCTTATTTAGTTATTTAGAAAATTCAATGTAAATCTCCAACAGGCTATCTACTCTATCCGTGACAAAGACCGTATGTCTCATTATAGTAGAGGCTCCATAAGCATAGCAAAATGTCAATTTTGCTGCTAAAGAGCAAGTTCTTAAAAAGTGCATTTCACAAAGTGTAGGAAAACAGCCAATTAAAAAACTTTTCTTGTAACAGGACCTCCCTTTAAGTAATCTAATGATAAAGACTACCTGGTATTTCTGCAAAAAGTACCATTATAGGCAATATTAACTTAAGATGTGAGATTTTACCACTTGCTTCCTTGTATAAGTTATTGACATTGTATATTTTTAGTAAATGTTTCTATTGCACTCACAAACTAGGCTTGCAAGAGAAGAGGCTTGCTCTGTCCAGATCACTCTAGTGATCCTCTAGTTGGTTTCTCAATGTCCTTGTCTATTTGGGAACACTTCCTTGACTTCAGTACCATTTTGGACACATTTCTATTATCTATTGCTATGTAACTATGGCTAGATTCTTCTGTGTTTCAAAAGACAGCTTAAATAAATGCCATTTAAATGGGAAAGCTCTCTCTGACTCCCTTTGGGCTAGGCCCAGATTTTTTTGTTATAAAAGTGCACACTGGACCCTGATTTTTTCATTTTGTAAGCTTTGAAATAAGATATTTTATATATCTGTATGTATGGATGTTTGTGTATATATGCATAGACATACACATAAATTCAAGGTATACAAATGAGCGTATCTTCAGAAAGTTATCATGTTTGTATACCAGCCAACACCCAGATCTAGAATCAGCATATATCCTGATTCTATTTTGCCAGACATCATCCTCATCAGCCGTCTTCTGCCCCATTTAAGATTTGAATGGGAAGTCTTAGTGCCCAGTTCCATGTACCTGCCAGACAAGCTCTACTATGTACTTTAGACCCAGATTTTCGCTGCCTTTCATCTGTCTTTTGCCTTTCACTAGAAGGCAGATCTGGGCTTTTCCCAGTGAGCCTCTTTCTTGAATTATGGTAGACACTCGCAGAGACTCTAGAGCCCAGGCTGAAGCTGCATGAACATGAGCTTTGAAGTTCACAAGACAATGACATTAAGCTTTTGTATTTGAGTGATCTGGGGATTAAAATATTCATGAGAGTTTTGTGAGAATTCTATGCTACAGACTATGTAGAGTGAGTGCCCAGCATAAAACTGGCACTATTTAAATATTAATCTTCCTTTCTGCTACTTTATTTTCCTATCTGAAGAGTATTCTCTGTTCTTTCATAATTCTCTCAAGTATTTCTGTTCTTTTTCTATAATTCTCTGTCATTTTATAGAGGTGGAAAATATTTTCTTAAGCAATTTGATACTCAAATGCCTCTTATTCATTAAGCATCCTATATCATCTGTCTCTAGCACCATCCCCCCCCTTGCCAAATCACACATAGAAGTTAATGACAGATTTTTCTCCATATACTTTGAGTATTACTGAAAAGCATAATATGGTGTTGTATTGTGAAAGAATGAGTATGTAGACACTGATCTCTTCTTCTTTGGGATTTTTTTGATCCAGAATTTATTTATATATACATATATTTAGAGACAGGGTCTCACTCTGTCTTTCAGGCTGGAGTGCACTGGCATGATCATAGCTCACTGCAGCCTCAAACTCCTAGACTCAAGGGCTCGTCTCACCTCAGCCTTCTGAGTAGCTGGGACTACAGGCACATGTCACTATACCAGACAATTGGTTTTATTTTTGGTAGAAATGGGTTCTCACTATGTTGCCCAGGCTGGTTTTAAACTCCTGGGCACAAGGGATCCTCTTACCTTGGCCTCTCAGAGTGCTGGGTCACAGGCATGAGCCAACAGGCTCGGCCCAGAATGTATAATTCATCACATAAATGAACAATTTTGTGGGTTACCTAGATGTTACTTATGTTGTTTTATGCTACACCAAATTTCGAGCAGAAAATTCGATCATATTAATAATAATAGTAAGAATAGACATCTCTGTAGTATCTAAGTCATCTTTTCTATAAAAATGCCAAGCTCGGCCGGGCACGGTGGCTCACACCTGTAATCCCAGCACTTTGGGAGGCCGAGGTGGGTGGATCACGATGTCAAGAGATCGAGACCATCCTGGACAACATGGTGAAACCCCATCTCTACTAAAAATGCAAAAAAAATAGCTGGGCGTGGTGGCACGCACCTGTAGTCCCAGCTACTCAGGAGGCTGAGGCAGGAGAATTGCTTGAACTCGGGAGGCAGAGGTTGCAGTGAGCCGAGGTCACGCCACTGCACTCCAGCCTCGTGCCTGGTGACAGAGTGAGACTCTGTCTCAAAAAAAAAAAAATGCCATCCTCTTCACATGCTCTAAAGTATGCTTATGATTTCTCTTAGAAACAGCCAATGTGACATGATAAAAGAACACACTTGGTCCGTATTATTATTTTGTCACAGTCTATCTCTATGTGGTAAGGCGTCCTGAGAAGTCTCTAAAGACACTGAAGCATGTTGTCTTCTGTGTCTCTCTTGGTCTAATTGATATCAATAGGTATATATGATTTCCATTTAACAAATATTTATCAAAGGCCAGGAATCACTGCTGAAAACGTCTAACTAGATCCTGCTGTTATGGCATTTTAATCTTGGATTAACTGTTAGTATCCAAACTTCATTTTTCTCAACACCCACATTCATTTAGTAAACATGCTGAGAGGCGCCAGCTCTATGGTGAGTACTGTGGTACTATTTATAAATGCAAAGTGAACAAGACAGACCAATCAGTACCCTTATGGATCTGTGCAATTTTGGCAAATGAATGCAACTGTTTTAGTTTGTACTTGAATTTTATTGTCACTGTTGCCTAGCCACATGCTTGTGAATGGCAGAGCACTACTTAAAAATGGCTGTTCTTAAAATCAATGACTCCTTGTCCTGTGCTAGACATATTTAATTTAATTTTCTGTTTTCTTGAGAAAGGCTCTTTCTCAAGAGTATTCCCCAGCCACCCTTCATTCAAAACCTTGGAAAAGACACTGCACTGACTCTACAGTATCCCTGAAAGCCACATTAGCAAGATCACATTTGTGCGTGAATTTTCCCGGAAAACAAGTAATCTGCAGAAATACGGACAAGAATTATTTCTGATGATTTAGTTATGTATCTACCATTTATTCTGTGCCAATATGAGCCAAGCATTACTGGTCAATTTATATTTATTATTTCAGATTTTCATAACCTTGCTGCAAGGGATATATAATTATCTCAGAGACATTAAGTGACTTGTCCCATGGAGATTACTCACACTCTTAAAAGTAGGATTCACAGGTAGGTACTTACCATTCTTCTATGCTCTGCTGCTTCTGTGTATATGATATTAAGCTAAGCTTTAGGAGCATATTAAGTTTAGGAGTTTATGAGAAGAAACACTAATGGACTCAGGAAGAATGCAGTCATTTATTTAAATATTCTACAAATTGATAAAAATTCATGTTTTTAAAATGATTTTGAATATGACTGTCTTTCCATTTTGAATTGCTTTTTGGTATTGCAAATATTTAAGCCATGCTTAAACAGTCTCTGACTGAAACCAAATGATGTTATTTTAATTGCTGTATGAATGGAGCAAAATGCTTCAACTCCTCCCAGGAGAACATGGTATTTGTCTCTTCCATATTCTCTTTGGAGTAATAGATTGATTTAGGCAAATACATTATAGAAGTAAAGACCTTATTAAATATTGCCTCCTAACCTCTACTCCACTCCATCCTAGCTCTATTATATCATGTCTCTCTGAGTATAAACATACACTTTCAGCACAAGTTCCTATTCGGTTCACAATTTTAAGAAAATTGTGGTTGATAAATGCCTTCACACAGGCATAGGCTATGTATGTGAAGAGTACAATTATTCAAGATAAGCGATTTTGATGCATTTGAGTCTCTATACCTGAATGTTGTACATTTGTGAACATTGAAATCTGAATGATTTTGCAACAGTAAAACACCATTATACTGTAGGTTTTCCTGTCCCTTGCTGTGTGTTCCATCTGTTCAGCCTTTCATTTTTGTTTTTATGTTTTAACACCAATAGCCTTTAACTTATTTGAAATTTTGAATGAAAAGATTAAATATATACACACCCTAAGAACATTTACATTGCCCCAACTTTCTAGTTCATCAGAATACAAAGTAGGTATTATGAAGTATTGCTAGCTTATTAATTTTCAAAGTCAAAGTAGTATCTCATAGGATATTTGGTGCCCTAAAAAATGGGAAGAGCCCCAGTCTAGTAACTCACTAATATTAAGTCTTTATAAACCTGTGGGACACCGAAGGTTAGAAAATTGAAAATCAGAAGAAAACTCCATTAAATGCTGCAATTGACTTATTCCTCTCATTTCTGCTAAATTCTTTAGATCCTGCTAAGGGAAAAAAATGCTTCAGTAAAATACTTGCATAATTTATTGAACATCCATTTCATGGATTTTTATTTGGTATCGATCATATGGCAGAAATGATGCTGGGGAAAGAACGATGGAAATAAAGTCAAGGTTGCTAGTTACATGGAATTCATAGCTGGCAAGGGCATATTCAACAGATAATTTCATAAGTTTTTATTTTATTACAATTGTTCTAATGATCATGAAGAAAAAGTAAAATGCAATAAGAGATTATCATGGAGAATATCCCAGAATAGCCTTGGGAGGCAGGGAAAGATTTCCAGAATGGAAGGATTTAATCTCAGACCTGCATGGTGAGTAGAAATTTTCAAGATTGAAAGGGATAGTGAAAGCCTTTTGACAAAATGGTATGTATGGCTGTGTTCTCAGGAGAGAAGGTGAATGCTCATTTTAAGCAAAGAAACGGAGACCAAAATGGCAACAGATTTGTAAGAGTTGATTAAGATAAAGTCTATGAACTAGGCAGTGATTAATACTATGGCCTTTGTTAGTCAGGTGGAAGATTTTGAATCCCATCTTCAAACCAATGGAAACTGAAAGCATATTAAGGAGAGAACTGGCATAATTACATCGGCAGGGGTTTTCTTTCTTGAAGATCGTTCTAGCCTCTCTATCAACAGTAGGTTAGAAGTCAGAGAAGATGTTTGGAGACAAGCTGAGAAGCCACTTAGCGGCCAATGTAAAGTACTCAGACATGCAGCATTGTCACTGGCTTTGCCTGAAGTGCTTACAGTGGAAAGGGAGAGAAGGAGACAGACTTGATCACTAAACAGGTATAGAAAGAGTGAGATTCAGTGATCGATTGCATATAGGAAGGAATCAGTTATGGAGGACAACTTTTGAGTAATGAGGCTATCAATGGAGAAAGGAAACATTAGAGAAAGGGTGCATGAGGAGGGAAAGGGGAAAAAAGTATGGCCAAGTTTTCAGATTTGACGGATTGTGTGTGAGATGCTTACGTATTACGCAAGTGCAGATGCTGGATAGACAGTCAGATACATGTGCATGGAACTTGGTAATGTGGCTTCAGCTGGAGTTATAAATTTGGAGTTTGTCAACATATGTATCTTTTTTTTTATTCCATGGGAGATTATGAGACTTCCTACAAGGATGGTATAGTTTGAGAATCAAAAAGTGTATAGGACAAAACCCTGAGGAACTTTTGTATTTAAAGTTTCAACAGAAATGGAGAATCCAGGAAAGGTAGCCAAGAAGGATAGAGGGGTGTAAATGAACAATTACAATACTGAAAATTATAGTAACTCAGACATAAACAGTGTCAGGGTAGAGGAAGCAGTCAACAGAAACCAGTTCCTTCTTTAGCATGATCAAAGACATTGATGACTGAAGGAAAAGAAGTCACATCGATCTTATTGACTCAGAAACAACTTGAATTGTGGATTGTATGGAAGGAGAAGAAGTGGAGAATAGTAGCTAAAAGGAAAACATGGACAATGGAAGGAATTTTTTAAGAGAAGTGCTGGATTATGTTTAAATGATAATTAGAAGGATGCACCAAACTGGCAAAGTTTGAAGATATAAGGAAGCACAGGGCACATCTGATAGTATACGCAGTCCTTGAGAAGGGACCAAAGAAGCGATCCAATTGCATATGAATGAATAGAAAAGTACTTTGGGACTGAGTATGTTTTCTGAAAAAGATACTTTCTCTGGGTAAAGAGGAGGGGAAGTTGCTAAAAATACATATACCGATGACAGATTTAGATATTTAGCATTTCAGAGTTTTCTAATAACGTGTTTTTCTCGGTAAAAGCATAATCATTTTACTATGATTGGCAGATAATATGGGTGGTGGTAATGGGAAAGATGGTACTTATAATGTAGGAATATGGGGTGCAAATGAAAGACATTTATGTGAAGAGAGAATACTGAAAAAATTTATGTTTCAGAACATACATTTTATGTTTACTCTGCCTGTGACAGAAGAAATGGATTACATATGGTAAATCTGGAAGTAAAGCAAACTGAAAATAATTGCTTTTCATAGGGATTGTTGCTGATGTCCTTATTTCTGCTCACCCTTCCTCACCAACTGCCCTCTCCCCAAACACATACACACGCATACACACCACATACACATCACAGAGCCATCTGTCACCGCTTCTTATTTGCCAAGAAGAATTATGCCTGCTTTGGCTAGGATAAAGCATTGTTTCATTGTCTGAGTAACAGTCATGTTAACAATGGTTTTCCTAATGTCTCTTCTTGCTACCATAAAGGCAGATCATGCTGGTTAGCTGGACCCTTAAGAATTATTTTCTCTGTTCAACAATTTTTTGGGGTGGGGGGGGGAATGGAGTCTCACTCTTGTAACCCAGGCCGGAGTTCAATGGCACGATCACAGCTCACTGCAACCTCCACCTCCCGGGTTCAAGCAATTCTCCTGCCTCAGCCTCCAAGTAGCTGGGATTACAGGCATGCGCCACTATGCCTGGATAATTTTTGCTTTGTTTCTTCAGCAGAGACGGGGTTTCAGCCGTTGGCCAGGCTGGTTTTGAATTCCCGACTTCAAGTGATCCTCTGCTTCAGCCTCCCAAAGCACTGGAGTTACAAGGGTGTGACACTATGCCCAGCCTATTCAGGAATGTTTTCTTAGATGCCCTGTTTGCTCTGTACCAGGCACTGAGATTAGCCATGGGCACAAAGTAGGAGGCAGAACGCAAAGATTATTTCAACCATTCTGCCTTCAAGCAGTAGAAATGGTCCTGCCTCAAAATACATGTAATATCACTACTAATCACTTAAAATATTCCTTTTGAATTTTATTTCATGTACATGAGGTTATAAATATATAACAGAAAATCCATGACTTCTTAGGAGCGTGACAAATGGAGAAGCATACATATATTTATATGAAGGGTGGACAGGAGCCCCTCCACATCCTTGGCTTTAAGGCACCAAAAGAAAACCTTCAGAATTATCCCATTTAATTTGGACTTTGGAAAAGTGGAGCATAGAATACGTATTCCCAACACCAATGCGCAAAAAATTGCTAACCATGCAGCTCTGTTTTTTGTATATCTATGGTAACCTATTTTCTTTCTTTCTTTGTTTCTGTTTTCTTTGTTTCTGTTTTCTTTCTTTCTTTTCTTTTTCTTTCTTTCTTTTTTGGCTACTAAGTAGATGTTGCTAAGCGGTTTACATTGCTGTACTGGGTAATTATATCAAAACTGTTACATTTCTTGCAGATTCTCGTTTTATTATATACAAATTCTGTCTGCTTACACAAATAAACCCACCAAAAGCATTAAGCTTATTTTTTTTTCCAGAAGCCAGTTTTTGTCTTTGGGATTGTGTCACTTTATCAAAATGTCTTACAGGACACTTATTACAGAAGCTAAAAAGTTTATAAATTATTGTCTGTGTATGGAAAAGCCACCCCATATCTGTTAAAGCAAATGAATAGAGAGTATAATACAGGATGAACTGATGGATTTTTATTAAGCTTGATTTTCCTTCTATCCTTGCAGATACCAATAACATACAAACCTACAGGGAAATCAACAATGAGAAAGAGGTTCCATCCACAGTATTTTTTCCAGGACTAGTTGATGGAGAATCTCTTGTCTGCCACAACAGCATGCTGTAGAGCCTTTTCTGTACCTTGCCTCTATTATTTTTCCAGAGGAAACTCACTGTATGCTGTGAATACAGCAGTGTATCGTCTGGAGAAAGGTTAAGAGTGGCCCTTGGCATGTTGAGAGTATATGGAAAGTAGGTATGAAATTCCATTTCATGAGGAATAAAATATATCTCATAATATTTTTCTTCTAGTAATATCTTCCACAATGAGGTGTATTAGGAAATCATAGCTGCTTTTTTAACAAAGCAATTATTGTACAATTTTTGCTATAAATCTCAGAACTAATTTTGGATATGTTGAAACTATTTGGTAATTTATTTTGAGAGATTATTTAACTTTAACTAGGGCTGTAAATTATGACAATTAATTTTGGCATATAAATTCATTATTGAATTGTTCCAAATCAGACTATCATGGTTTAAATACTGTATCTGCCACTCACTAAATTATTGACCTTGGGAATATCATATAAACTCTCTCTCTGTTTCCTATCTCTAAAGTGGGGCTTATACTTATAACCAACTTACCTATCAATGTAGGCATTAATTTGTATATTAATAAAGTCAATATATGTCAAGAAGTTAAGTCAAGGCCAATCACACGATAAGCTCATACATCTGTCATTGTTGTTGTCATATTTATGAGCTGCCTTAATCAAACCTTATTTTTGTTATGTAGTTGTTATTATGTTAGAAAATTTATAAGGTAAGGGTGAACATGGCATTTGGTTTCTGAATTTTTACTCTATTTTCTTCATAAATAGGATGAAAACTCCAATCAGTAAAAATCCTTTTTGAATAGAAGTTTAACTAAATTGAATTCTTCCTTTGCTGAAAGTAAGTTCAACTGATGTAATTCAGTTTTGAACGTCCTAAGTATTTATCTTGTTTACAGATGGTTACACATGACATACATCAGATTCGCTCAAAGTAATGCAATAGTTTTATTCTTTTGCAAGACTCTAAATATACACATAGTGAACAAGGGATGTGCATTCAAAATCTGGAGACAGAATAAATGCTAAATGGTAATGGAAAAAGATGTGTTGCTTGGAAACTGCAGAGATTGCTGCTTTGTTTCAAGTGCAGAGTAATACAAATCATGCATTAAAATAGTAGAACCTTTTTAAAATTTCAACAATGCAATTGATGAGAGTTTTAATAAACTCTGACACATAACTTAGAATAGTGCATTTCCATCATACAGATGGTTCTCCAAGATAATACACAAACACTGATAGATTTATATTGAAGTTTGTTTGGTTACACACCTTATTAGGCTTTGGGTTATGGGTGCATAAACTGGACTCAGATTAAGGGTAATGACATATTCATTCTAAGAATAATCACCTCTTTCAGAAAAAAAACAGCACCTAATCAGCAGTGTCATGCACCATTACGTTTCTGTGCATGGGACTTGCTGTTTAATAGCTGTTTGGTGACATTCGCAATTGGATGCAGTTATTAAACAATGTAAGATGCTAATTTGTTACTTGGCAGAGGGAGTGAATCCTTTCACTCCCACCCAATTTCAAAATGTGGTGACCCTAAAAGTTAATGAAAATAAAGGGATCCACACATAGAGCACAAAATTCACTATGCATTGGCAATGACTACTCACCCTTTGTTTGGCTGCTTGAGGTATGAAAGTCAAATCCTTGCAGACAAGTTGTCTGAATGGCATAGCACTCACATTCAGGAATTTCACCCTCCTGAAGCATCATTCTATCCAAACCATCCCCTCTAGCTCTGGAAGTTATTCCATATTGGAGAAGAATTGATCTGCACATGGAGCAGTTCCTGAGATCCTATTTTTAAAATCTATTTCTTATCTAACTCAAACTTAATCTGATGACTTCTTGACAAATTATAACCTTTTCCTAAGCTCATAGTCAAACGTTAGTTTCTAGCTCATTTTTAAAAGACTATTATTCTAATCTGATTCTAGATGATAAGAAAAAAAGACGATTATATATCAAATATAATTGTAATTAGTTTAATAGAGGGGAACACGTTTAAGTCCTACTGTGTGACAGGCACACTACTTACTTTATTTTTACTTTTTAAAGTTCACACTAAACTGGTAAATTGAACATCAATAAAACTCATTTCATTTTAATAAATTATTAATCATTAAAAACACAAATATACCCAGAAGTCAGTCACTTGTGAATAGACTTCATCAACAAGAGACTTTTACACTGTTTTTCTTATTAACACAAACATAAAATTAAAAGTACATTGATAAGATAATAAAAAGTTTAAATTTTGGAATGAAATTGGTATGATCCAGAGCTTAAATAAAGGTGATAATACTGCAATGTTATAATAATTTATAACTGTAAGAATAATAATCTTTAAAGAACTATCCACAAATAATTTTTGATACATATGCTATACAAAAAATGTTTAAATTATCTTTCCAATTCTTTTATCTATTTTACCCACTAGAAAACATTCCTGATATTTCTTTTAATGTATTCTAATTTTCAATATTTTGACATGTGACTATAATTAAGGGTATAAGAATAAATATGTAGTGATTTCTCGCAAATAAAATATTTTCTTCTATTTTATTTCATTTAACTTTAGCAATTGAATACTGCATAGACTAGGGTAGACTAGGCTATCCTCAGGTAACTAACACCACACAACCTTACTGACTCAGAAGAACAAAAGCTTATTTCTCTCTCAAATTAGAAAAATCTTGGACAGGTAGGGGAGCTCTGTTAACTGTAGTCCCTCAGGGGGCCAGTCTCAGGAAGCAAACAACATCTCAATTGTTGCCATGTCAGAGGGAAGGGAAAAGGGAGAGAAGGGGGTCTCACACCCACTGTTAAACATTGTGGATTATCCATAACATTCAGCACTTCTGCTGACAACTCATCCGTCAGAATTGGTTCAACCATAAGGTGACTAGGAAGAACTACCTTTGTTCCTAGAAGGAGGAAAAATCAGAATGAAGGGTTGACTTATTCTTATCACTACCACTGATAGGTTAGTTCTTAGTATTGTCTTGCAGAGACGAGAGAGGCTTAGAAAATTTAAGTAGCTTGTTTAAGATCACCTAGTGATAACAAAGTTGCAGAACCAAGTCTCAAGTGCTTAGCTGTAGTCTTGCTGACCATTCAACTCACCCTATGCATCAAAGTCATTACCCACGCCACTGATCTCACTGTCCTCCAAAGGAGGGAAAAAATACTTCAGCCTCTTTACCTTTGCATATTCCACCCACTTCTAGAATGGTCTTTCTTCCTTTCTCTTAACAAAACTTCAAGGTAATTTTTACCAGCTTCATGAAACCTTCCTATGTCTTCTGTGCAGAGTTAGTCTGTCTAACATCTGGCTTTCCATAGTATAAGAAACTGCTTATCCCTGAGAAGAACTCATGAGATGGTTCTCTCATTTGTCTGTTTACAGTCCTGCCTCCTTCTCTGCTGCCGAGCATGACAAAAACAAGGATTCTGCATTATTCAGCTTTATGATTTTAGCACTGATTAATTGTTCTGGTGCACAGTGGTTGCCCAGTAAACATTTTTAGAATGTTCTTTGATATTCAGTATTTAATATACAATGGTAAGTAAGTTTTCTAACTCTTTTGGACAAATACATTCAATACATCCATTTTGTAAGCATATTCAATAGAAGTGTTAGGCATCTCTATGTATGAAAAAGCTCATTTCCTTGAGATCATATCCTTAATCAGAGCCTTGATAAAGTTCAAGTCATAAAAGTCATTAAGAGCAGAGGGAACAAGTGTAGTATACACATCACCAGCAGAAACCCCATACCTCAGAGAACACTGCAGCTTCTCAGAGGAGGGAGCACTTCAGGGGAAGCCGAAAGTGAAGGAACTAATTTAGAACAACTGCTGAGATGGAAGCATTTTGAGCACAAAGAGAAGCACATGTGAAGGCAGGAGGTACGGTAAAATAGAGCATTTTCTGGGAACTACAAGTAGTTCAGTATTCTTGGAGTACAAAATGTGAATGTATGGAGTGTGAACACAAGAAGGAGAGAAAAAGATATGACTGAACAAATTAGACAGGCAAAGTCCATGAGGACCTACCATGCCATCCAAGGCAATTTAGAATTTCTTCTGTTGTGGTGAAAAATCTGCAGCTCCTAGTGTTTATGTGACTTGTTCAAGGTCACAGAGTTGGCTAGTGAGGGGAGTCGATGCAACCTTGCCTACAGCTTCATTTTTAACAAGTGTTTGTTTATTCCGAATAAGTTGTAGTCAGATATTAATTAACATTAAATCCTGAAATTCCAATGAGATATAGCTAAGTTTGCTTCAGTTTTCAAGATGAGGCTGATTAACAAAATTGACAAATCAAGGCCACACTAGAGACCTTTGAATTAAGGATTAACACTAGATAGATTTCACTGCTAGGTTTATTTTTCTATCTCTTACTTCTCATGGTAAATTATATGTTTACATCTGTTAATCAAGACCTCAATATTCCACCCAAACCTGATGTTTAAAATGTATCTAATTTTCAGACTTAAAATTATATGTCAGATCCATTACCCAACTAAGAATCAGCTAATGATGAAAAAAACACCTGATAAACATCCTGAAAAAATAAAATATAGACACACAATATAGGAAGAAGCAGTACATTTCTGCAGATTTATGTTATTACTTGACACAGAAGAAAAATGTGATGTAGTACTCTTACGATTAAATAATAATAAAAAATAATGTGAACGATGACTTTGTCAAGTGAAAAACGTTTTTTTAGTGACATGGTACCCATTCCACTGGAATGCCTATGTGCATATGGCAAATGCAAATCCATCTCTATGTTTAAAAGGATACATATTTCTTAAAAAGATTGTTAAATAATCTATGCAAAAATAAACTCATCCTAAGGGCAAATTGCTTAAATGAAATTACTGTAATGCTATTTGGATGCGGTTGATGTTCAGAGAATTTACAGTACTCCCGTCTACTGTATTATCAGGATGATCTGCTTGCCTTTGAAAGCTTTTGAAATTGTTTTCATTTCTCTATCCTCAGGACATGAGGAGATGCTGGGAGGTAGTGAGGTAATTATAATGGGATTTTTCTCCTCCCAGGCTGAGAATTCACTTTAGAAATCTCCTTCCCCTCCAGTGATAAACAGTAGATATTTTGATCAAAATAATATGAATAATAAACCCCAGCAGGAATCCTCCTCCCTTTTGAAATAAACTACTGCCTTCTTTTGTTATTCAGAGTAACAGCTTCTCATTAGAGAAGAATACTCATAAACTCTGTGTTAATCTTGAAGGAAATAAAACTTTTTGGTTGACATTTTGGCAAGGTCTTCTTACCAATTAATATCTTTCTCTTATCAGAGAGGACTGTTAAAGATTGTGTTTTTAATCCCTCTTCCATTTTTTTTTTTACTGAGAACAACATGTTTACAACATCATTATATTAGGTGAGATATAATTATTTTCAATATTTTCTTTATCACTGCTTTATTCAATGATTTTCAAAATGCCTAATCACGTTACATGGTTTATAAAGTACTTGATATGTTAGTAGAGTGGGAAATGAATAAGAATTTATAAATAGATAGGTTTACCTATATGAGTACTGGACTATTTTGTTGTTAATTCATTTGTTTGTGGTCAAAATGTGAAGCCTCTGTGCTATACAACTCTAATCTTAGAAATTAACTTTTAATATTAAAATATTTATAGGCTTGTTTTTCTCTTCCCTAATAATATTATGGATTAAGAATACTAATGGTGTCATAATTCACAAATGAAGTATTATCTTTTCATCCTCAGTTTCCTGTTTGCTTTGGATTTGATGCTATTCACCATTTTATTTTTTTAAAGAATACTATTGAAACTTGACTACCTGAACATCAGTCTTTGTTAACTTTCCTCCTTTTTCTCTGTACTTTCTTTCTTTTTTTGAGACAGAGTCTCCCTCTGTTGCCCAGGCTAGAATGCAGTGGCGGATGCAATCTTGGCTCACTGCAACCTCCACCTCCCAGGTTCAAGCAATTCTCCTGCCTCAGCCTCCCAAGTAGCAAGGACTGCAGGTGTGTGCCACCATGCCCAGCAAATGTTTGTGTTTCTGGTAGAGACAGGCTTTCACCATGTTGGCCAGGCTAATCTTGAACTCCTGACCTCATAATCCACCTGCTTCAACTTCCCAAAGTGCTGGGTTACAGGCTTGAGCCACTGTGCTGGGCTTTCTCTGCACTTTCTTTCCTTTCGTCCTCCTGAGCATCTGTGCTCAACTTAAAGGCCATGATTCTGATAATTTCGTCCCCAGTGATCTTCTTTTCTATCTTCTTTCCCTGGGCTACCACAACTACACATGTTATTTTATAAACTAAATAATAGAAGTTCTCAACTTGACCTATTCACCAATGCCTGCCACCCGACACACACACACACACACACACACACACACACACACACAAACTTAATCTCTACACCTTCAAAATTCAACTCAAAATAATAGAAGCTCTCAACTCGACCTGTTCACCAATGCCTGCCATCCAACACACACACACACACACACACACACACAAATTCATCTCAATTTCTACACCTTCAAAATTCAACTCAAAATCTTCCCTTCTCAAAGGTATTCTATTTGGTACTTTCTACCTGAGAAAATAAAACAATCATTCACCCATTACTCAATACACAAATATTATTATTTTAGACTCTTTTTTTCCTCACTCTCTCTCTCTCTCTTTTATCCCCTATATCAAATCATTAGCAAAGTCTACAATTCTAATTGCTAACCATTCATTTAATCTATATCATTCTCTCCATCATAATGCATTTTTGCTTGGTCCCACAAAATTTTTTATGTAGATTATCATAATAGCTTTCTATGTAACCTACCTTTTTCCTATTTTGCCCTAACTAGTCTTTCTGAGATTATTAGAATGATCTTTCAGTGACAAAACTGATTATATCATTCATTTGCTAAAATGTTACCTATGTGTCAACATTAAGTAAATTATAAAAATATGACCTTACTAACACAATTGTGAAAGGAAAATAAATTTTGGGGCCCCAAAATCACTAAGCTGAAGGGAAAAGTCAAGCTGGGAACTGCTTAGGGCAAATCTGCCTCCAACCCTATTCAAAGTCATCCATCTGCTTACTGAGATAGATGTATATCTGATTGCCTGCTTTGAAAAGGCTAATCAGATAAAACAAGATAAAAGGAAGCAGGAAATGAGAGAGATGTAAAGAAAGTTATAGATATAAAGAGGTATTTTTTGGTAAGAAAGCTTAAAGAGAAATAATTTTATATGAGAAATAATCTTGCATGGTTAATTTAGTCCTGGAATAAAATGACTGGTTGTTTAAGAGAGAGGGATGTTCAGGATAAACCAGAAAGTCCAAGCATTTCATGAATGGTCTATATAAGTTGCAACAAGAGGACTTATTTTAAAAAAGCAAATACTTTTGTATAGTAAAGTTGTCTATAATTAAAGGAAAATTATAATAGTCTTTCTAGAGATTGAGTTTAATGTTAAAAAAAATACATACACTAAATATTTGGTTAAAACAATGAAATTTTCTTAAGGGTTGATTTACTCTTAATAAATTATAAGAAATTAAAAATTTTTTTAACCCAAAATTCAATGTTTATTACATCTCACGATTTTCTGTTTTCTCTCTTCTTTTAAAGGGCACACACACTCTCCTTCAACTCATTTTCAACTCATGTAAGTTTTTTTCTTGTTGTGTTCTGTTTCTTGTAACTCAATGTGAATAGTGTTTTCTTAAAGTTCTAAAGAAAATGTTTTTCCAACATGATATTCTGTGCACTGCAGAAGGTCTTTTCTTTTGCCTTTTGGTGACTGGTCTAACAGATTTTATGTTTCATTGAATAATTCCTATGCCATTATTATTAAGTTTTGGTTTACTTAGAAAAAAAACTGAAAAAAAATTTTTTAACTTAAGGTTATTACATCCATGTATCTTCTGGTATGGTCTTTTATAGTCCTTGTAAGATTGAGTAACAGGGCTTTGACTCCTGGATCTAAAAAGGACAAGTCCTGCTAAACCTTAAACACTAACAGCAATTGAAGCCTCATCTTCAGGCCCAGTAGAAGATATCAATCAAAATAAACTGTGTTCCTGAGACAAAGGACCACAGATTAAAGCTATGCAACTCCTCAAGGCTCAAAGACTATCATAAAACAGATGAGTATGTGAGATTGTAAAGGCCAATTTTGAAAGATAAAATAAGTTCTGTTTCTCTATAAATTAAACATTAATATAAAAGGCATACTGATGCAAGACCAACATATGGGACCCTGTGTCAGATTAACAAGGTTTTCTTAAGCATTAACTGACTCCTTAATAAAGATTATAAAGGACTTATAGAAGTTATATCTTACAGTGAAGATTAAAATTTTATAGATAGTTTATAGAATTTTGAAGAAGAGATTCAATTGGCTGCCTGCTGTTTTTATTAGGGCTTATTGTTTTGAAAATTAAGTGTCCTTCCTCAAAGAATAAAGGTTTTGCCTATTTTTGAAATCCTTGAGTTATCACTTTGGCTAAATAAATGCTAATTTGACCTGGTAATCCTATTTTGTGATATCAAGTGTTTTAATACTTTGATATTTGACAAACTTTCCAAAACCAAACTATTCATTATGTCTTTTTCTGACCTAATTAATCCTTTAATATATTAGATTCCCTAAAGTCCAAAAATGATATATTTGACTTATTTGGTGTTTTGGGAAGCATTGTCAAATGTGAAATGGTGTTTGACTTTCTTTGGGTTGTATTTGTCTAAATATGTTATTTGCATGTGTTCCAAAATTATGGGAAACTCTTATAATTCTGATATGACATAGTGTATGTTATCAATAACAATTATAATTGTTATGTTAAATTATTGTGTACCACAGAGGTAACACATTTCCTTGTCAATGGTGTCTTTGACTATGGCTGTCCTAAAACTTTTTGTCATGAATGAATAATTGTCTTGTTTTGGTCTTGTTTAGAAGGTGGTTTTATAATCAGCTGTAAAACTCTAACAGATACTCTCGAATGCAGGTTTCTGATAACCTTGGAGACTGTGACATCAGAATACAGGAAAAATTCTCAGGACTCATGGAGAGCTGAAATGTTCATGAGTATCAAGCAGAACAAGAATTAACTGAATAAACTGAAGGAATAGAAGACTAAAGTAACATTTTTTACCTTTTTCTCAAAATGTTGCTAATCCTTTGTTTTTCAAAGTCAAGTAAATTTTTCTTTTGAGCTATTGACAACTTTTAACAATTAAGTGTACCCCTGTGGACAAATTTTGGAGCATATTTGTTTTTCCTATCTGATTTCTCCAAAATTTGGAAACTATTTGTGAGTATTCTTAACTTATGGCAATTATTTACGTAAGTGTAATGAGAATCTATTTTCATTTGTAACAAGTCACAATTGGAGAAACTGAATATTTTACCCCAGCTTTGACTGGAATGGTGTGCTTTCTTTTAAGGACTCAAACTTGACTTACGGAGCCAATAAAAGCCCCTTGGGAAAACTGTACTCACACCTTGTCTACACAGTCCCTACACAGGGTTCCTGAACTGTGGTAAGTAAAGAATATCACTTTCCGACAGGCCAAGAAGCCCCATGTTTATCTTGTGACCTCAAGAAGAGAGGAATTCACCCACCTCATAGGTGTTTCATGGTACAAATCTGTGACTGGGCTTGGCTTTAAAAAAAGTCTTATCTGAGAGTCTTTCCATGGAACAAAGTTTGATCAAAGCCAATTTTAAAAGCCTATGTGAATTTTTTTCTCCACTTTACACAAATAACCTGGCCAAGTATAATAAAATAAATAGGTCCTACCATGATTTGTCTTTAGTAAAAAATGGGAAATTGGAGGGAGAAAAATTATGTTTTAAAAGTTATAGTACACCTATTGTTAGATTCTAGTCCTGCCTAATATTTTTCAATGTTTATTATTTTCTACCATTTGGACAGAATTCTAATTTTCCTTGGCTACATGTCTCCAAAGTAATGTTTTCAATTTTTTTCTTCTTTCTTTTCTCTCCCCTCCCCCATTTTTCCTAATTTGAAATCACTGAAAACTTAGCTGTGCTTTCTTAAAGCCCTCCAAACTGAAGCTGGCCAACTTAAACTTCAGAAGAAAATAACAGCAACCTATTTACATACATAAGCCACTTTCATGCCTGCCTACTGATATATGGACTTTAGAGTAATGTGGCCTATATTGATTTTCCATGATTGTTCTTTTGTTTGTTGTTGTTTTTTCTCCCTTCTTCCTTCTATTTTTCTTCACAGGACATGAGAGTTCACAACTTGCTAAAAATTAGCTTTCCTAATAACTCAAGACCTACTCGTCTAGGAATAAACCATCCTAGCCATGAGAGATTAGATAAAACCTGAAACCAGAGACTCATTTTCTTCTAAAATGCTTTCTCCAAAAGATTTTTTTTTAAAAAAAGGGAAAAAATGTTACAGGAAAATAAATCTTGGGTCCCCCAAATCACTAAGTTAAAGGGAAAAGTCAAGCTGGGAACTGCTTAGGGCAAACCTGCCTTCCATTCTATTCAAAGTTATCCCTCTACTCATCAGATAGATGAATATCTGATTGCTTCCTATGTAAAGACTAATCAGATACTCAAAAGAATATAACCTTTTGTCTCTCACCTATCTGTGACCTGGAAGCCCCCTCCTTACTTTGAGTTGTTCTGCCTTTCTGGATGGAATCAGTGTATATCTTACATATGTTGCTTGATGTCTTATGTCTCCCTTAAATGTATAAAACCAAGCTATGCTCCAACCACCTTGGGCACATGTCATCAGGACCTCCTGAGGCTGTGTCATGGGAGTGCATCCTCAACCTTGGCAAAATAAACTTTGTAACTTAACCAAGACCTGTCTCAGATAATTGGGGTTCGCATGATCAAGAATTTTAATGATGGCTTTAACATATTTTTCAGTCTTATTTCTACTTCTCTGCACAAGAGAACTCAAATTAATACCTATATCAATGTATATCAAGGAAGTGACTATCAGTTAATAATTTAACATTTAGTTCAAAATACTACTTTAACTATAATGGATGCTACCAAATTAACCACCTACTCCATCATCAATAACTGCTTTTTCATTTTAGAGCTGAGCAGCAGAAATTATATTGTCTCAAAATGTGATATCTGCCATTCCTGAAGAGCAGTGTTTACAATGCTTCATACTTCCTGTTTTAGGAAAGACATTTTCTTGCTTTATTCCCTTTAATTTCAAAAAGATACTTGTGACCTGCATTCTACCATACAGATGAAAAAAATAATGATTATAACAACTGCCAATGATATGTTTAAAATGGTTATTAAAAAGATGGGAAGAAAAATTTTCAAATAGTTCAGATATTTGCTCTCCAGTCTTCCTAACTGGTAATAAATCCAGGGTTATTTCAATAATGATACTAAATATACACTCCTGATAAAAATTATTTTTACCAAAATTACACCAGTTACTACATACTCAGGATATTTTGTGAGCTATTTGGGAACTAATAAGAATAAAGTAAATCATCTAATGCATACCAATTCTCATGGTGTTTTCTCGAAACTTTCCATTTTTGATGCAATTTACTCTCATTTAGGACAAGTTTATACACCATTCTTCTAGAAATTTCTTCAGTCAGATGTTCTAATTATTAAGGTAGACTTTTTTCACATGAAACCCCAAATTTAAATTCCCTACGCTCATTGGGTACTTGGGCAATATTAGTTTTAAAACACATTCTCTCTGCTGTAATTTTGTTTTTATCTATGAGGTGTCTAATTGTTTAGTCCTTTTAAAAAATTCCAGAGATTCTTCTGCATTGTACCAATTTCTTCCTTCCCCATCTCAAGCCAGTAAGTTTTTTTCATAAACTTTATTTCTCTGTCAAACAAGCTGTAATTTCTAAAACATAGCACACATAAGCAAACCAACATTATTCCAGTTTCTGGAAATAATGTTTCAATTAAGAGTCAGTCATATGAAACTTCATTCTTCACCACTGTGGTAGTTATGGATTTACCTGAGAGCTGGTTACCATTGTAACCAGCTTGCAGAAAACTGAGTCACAAAGCAATGCTTTTTCTGCAGTTTGGGATTTCAATTCAAGAACACTAGCTAACCCCCAGGTTTTCAGCATGATTACATTTATCTATATTTAAAGTACAAAAGAATCAACATGCTGGAAAGTAATTGCTCTGTTGCCATAGGGAAAGAGATTATGGAAACTGTGAGTTTAAGGGAGAAACTGCCTGTGTAGTAATCCCTTTTATTATCTACTCTAAGCCATAAATGATTCTATCCCCAGCCTAATAAATAATTATGTCATGAACTGTAGGGTCAGAGGACTTTAGAAAGATTGTTAAGAAGTTCAACTATCAGAAACTTTCCGTATTTCTAAGGTCGTATTTTCTCTTTTTAAAGTATCCATTTGACAGACCAGAATGCAGGGCAGATGCTAACGCTCACAGCAGGGGAGAATAATTACCAAAACCATTCATTTACTAGGTGATCCTTAGGCCTCTTCTAACTTCAAAATTCTATGCCTACGTTTAAATTGGAGAGTCATTTTCATTTGAATTGGCAAAGGTAATCATATGTTTTAATTAAGATATTTTCCTTTCATTAAATGACTGTCTGTCAGATTAGGGAATCATGTTAATAGGGAACCAAATTTTGTCTGGAAAGTCAGGGTCATGGAGCAGGCAGAACTTAGACAAATGACTAAGATCTCTCATAAAACAAGTTTACCAGCAGAGCTTGAGGTAAAGCCTTTGTCAGTTGGGCAGAGGGAATAGATCAATATATTGATATGGCTAATGGGAACAAGAATTAGTGGAGATAAATATGGAGTTTACAGGTAAGGCCAACTTAGGTTTGGGAAAGATGTTGTGAGTCTAATCCTATTTCTCTAATGGATCACCCAGAATTTTCCCCATCAGTTCCACTTCCAAAACAAACTAGCTTACGCTTTATTTTTCCCAGGACTGTGAAAGTCCTAGAAAATCCACCAGCCGTCGTGGACATTTTTGATAATTATATACAGAAACAAGTCTAAATAAAATGGACAAATTATGAATACGTAATGCAAACTGGATTAGGGGTTAGGTAGGTTATGGTGGGTTAGAATCTCCTGTGCAGTAACTAAGTAGATGCTAATTACTTTCAAAACTGAGTGTCTTCTTTCTTGTTATTTTCTATTTCCAGGACCTATACCTCCACATTGGGGCTCAGATAGAGTCCCAACATTCAGGCATTTGACCAGAAAATAAAGGAAAATAATCAGTTGCAATGAGAAAATAATGAATTTGATTTAATGACCTCTCTGTAATACATAAGGTAAGGAAGAAATGCCAACCCCTCTCAAATCCCATCTGTAACAGAAAAGGATTCAATGACCATCCCTGGCTAATATGGCCGTCTCTGTCTCTGTATCCCTGTTTCCTTCACTTCAGAGGCACATGCTGCCTCACAGCAGCTCTTAAATGGTTTCATTGCCTGATTTGACTATTTCATGAAATATTTTAGAAATGTATGCTCTTTTACCACCAACAAGACCACTACCTCCTTGAGAAAGTTGCTCATGAAGTGTAAGATATTCACAATAGGATAGCATAGGATCTAAATGGGGAGGTTTGTGTCCATCATATTCAATGTTATATCATCATATGATGCACCCAATAAGTACTTGTTGAATAAAAGTTAGGACAAGGATTGGAGGACAGTCTTCTGCTTAATAAACCAAATGAATAGATATTTCCATTATTAAAAACGAGAAGCAAAGGAAAGTAGGTTTAGGGAGAAAATAGAAATCTTATTTGAAAAATATTAAATATGCAGTAGTCACATGATGTTTAGGTGTTGATAAACATATCACTCCTCACAAATGTGTAACATGTATTTCTTCCTTTAGATGCTGAGTTTCCTGAGGAAAGAAACCATGATTTGTATGTTTGTTACCACATAACCAGTATTAGGACAATGCCAGAAACATACCAGGTATTTGATAAATCTTGAATATAGTAATAACTAAGTTAATTTAGTAAATTAATATTATATGTACCCCTCTGTTTATTAGTATTTCAAAATAATGCTTCATATAGTTAATAGAAATAGGAATATACAATGCTTTCTTTGTTTCAGTTGCCATTAAAATATATTAAAGCATTTTAATGTATTAGATAATTGAATAGTTGAAACAACACTAGAAAATACTTACCATCATTATCCCTATTCTATATGTAAAGACAGTGAGGCACTGGGCATGTTAAGTAAATTGTCCAAGGTCACCAAGCTTGGGCAATTCTTGGGTAGCTGTTGAGGCTGGTATCTGAATCCAAGCACTCATACTCCATAGGCCATGCTGTTACTCATTGTCTTATTCTTCTCTGTTGCCTCCATGATGAAAATAATGCATTAACATGTATTTTGGCTAGCCTGTAAGCAAAAAAATTGGCAAATGAAAAAAGAAGAGAAATTATTATGCCCATATATATTCTGGAAAAAAAAAAGGAAACCATGGAAAAATGAGAGATAAAGAACTGAAATGGTAAAATCAACATGCATACAGAAACCTATTGGAAGTTGACACTGGGAAGAAGGAAGAAGGGAAACAAGAATGTTTCTATTTTAAATAGCTCATGCTGGCAGCAATATAAATGCTCATTTTAAGGACATGGCGCTGCTGAGGAACAGCTTTAATTAGCTGGATATTTCAATTCCCAGGAGAGAGGAAGCTTGAGGAAGTAAAGAATGAAATAAAAGGGTGAGGCTGAGGGGGTGGCTTCAAAAGAAATTTAAAAACTGGAATTGGAGAATGAGAAAATGTGAGGCGTAAGAGTAAATCTCAGGATTCTCGCTTTGATGGCAAAGTGGGTACAGGGCCCACGATCACAAAGCTGTCGGGGAATCCAGATCACATACTGTTTTGTGTGATGATGAGTTGAGTTTGGGATGTTTTTAGTGTAAGACACCTTTCTGTATCTCCAGCCTCTTTCCTGGAGCCCCATATATTTGCCTACCTATCACTGCCACCGCTTTATATCTCAGGCCTCTCAGTCTCAATACATGCAAAACTGGCTTCCTGCACTCTCTCCAAACCTGTTCCTCTTCCAGTGCTCCCAGATTTAGTAAAGGGCACCATCACCCACTTAGTGACCCACCAGAATGTTGAGACTTTTTTTAACTTCATCCTCTCCGTCATTTCACATCCACCCAATCACTAAGTCCTTCTGAATCTTCATTCTTAATACAATAGAGTGCATTCATTCTTTTCAACCCCCAACTGTAAAGCCTTATTATTTCTCACTAGATTTAGTGCTGGTGCTAGGTGAGTAGGTATTAACTGAAAGAAAGGTGAGGAGGTGGAACCTGCTTTTCTCCTGTGTTAAAAAAATCCTTCCTTACCCCACTTTACAAATCAAATCTTCACTTACACTTAAGAGTCCAACTGAAAATTGCTCCCACTGGGACACCCTTTCTAACTTCAAAACTAGAGGTTGTGGCCGGGCGCGGTAGCTCATTCCTGTAATCCCAGCCCTTTAAGAGGCCGAGGCAGGTGGATCACATGAGGCCAGGAGTTCAAGACCAGCCTGACCAACATGGAGAAACTCTGTCCTACTAAAAATATAAAGTTAGCAGGGCATGGTGGAGCATGCCTGTAATCCCAGCTACTCGGGAGGTTGAGGCAGGAGAATCACTTTAACCTGGGAAGCAAAGGTTGTGGTGAGCTGAGATCGCACTATTGCACTCCAACCTGGGCAACAAGAGTGAAATTCTGTCTCAAAAACAAAACAAACTATAGATTGCTGTCAATCACACAGCACCTTCTTCTAACATTTAGCACCTCTATAATTTGTTCATTGTCAATTGTAAATATCATAAAAACGTGACCTGTGTCTGTCTTCCGTAACTCTGTTTTCCAAGTGCCCAACAAGAGTTCAATAATTCATTCAGTGAACAAATGAAGAAAGGTTAAGCAAGATAACACCACCAAAAAATATCCACTGGTTTTCATAACATGAAAATCACTGATGATCTATGCAAGTGCAAGTTCACTGTGGCAGCTATATCAGGGTGTATTAAGAGTAAATAAAAGACAAATAAATGCAATAGTTCAAATTTATTTCCAGGACCTGCTTCTGACATTAGTTGAGTTGAAAGATAAAATTGTCACAATTGGTTAAAATGAAAGTACCCTTTGCTCATTGACAGTTACCCACTGACTTAAATAATTGAGAGCTGACATGCTTGCAACCTTGTTATCAATGGTATCAACAAGAATTATTGCAGTCACACTTTATTAAATGTCTTTGAAAATGCCAAAAATGCATCACAGATTTTTTTTATTCCCAGCTGGAGCAAAATGAGAATTTTATAAAATTATTACTTATAATCATAATTCACTTGAGAATTCTGAATTGATTTCCTATAGTCCAGAAAGCATGATGAAATCCTAAGGATCAGACATAGATACAGAACAACCATATTCTAGGGCAAAGGTAGCAGGGCTTTTAGCCCCCCAAGGACACAAAACAATCTGACAGTCTCCCAGGTAGCCAATGCAGCAGGAAAATTCTGGAGGTTGAATTTGACCTGCTTTTCTCCCTTGGAGCCTTATATTCAAGTCGGCCCGAAGACTTCCCAGAACTAATCTTGTCACAGGACTCAAGAGAATAGCAAAAAGGTATAATTGATCTTTCTGTTCAGTTAAAATTCTTCCAAGGACAAAGAGGTCTAAAAAGTAGCTCTTATAATAAATATTGTTTTCCTTTTTTTAAAAAAAATTTCTTTGTAGATCTTGTTCCTTCCCAAGTGAATTTTAACGCACAACCATTGCCCTTATACTCCAACAAAATAGTATTGAATATAGATTAGTATAAGCCACTGAGAAATTTAAAATCTAAACAGAAGAGGATAATTGAAAAAAATAAAATGTGAACTCATTTTGAATTTTTGTCCCTCTGGGGATCTGGACTAGATAGGTACTCCCTTATAATAAGTGGATCTTGTCATAGGGGGTGTCCTTTTACTCTATTAAAAATATTTTTGAATTGTAAATTGAAATAATATATTAAAGCATTTTAATTTTATTCAACATTTGCTACCTTGAAGAAAGAATTAAAATGCAACAGATTGCTAAGTATATTGGAATGAGCATAATAGCTTTACCCACTAAAGAGTAAATGGGGCTATGATTTCTGCATAATGATTATCTTTAACAATTAAGCTGGTGAAAAAGAAATGAATTAAGTGTTATCATTTAATAATACATAAATGTCACAATGAGGTTTCTAGTTCCTATTTCCAATATTCCAAACTTGGGGAGTAGGGGAGGAGAGGCCCTTGAAGGGAATTTAAAGTGGGTACTGTTCTGATGACTGGGGCAGCCAATATTCAAGTTTCCCCTTTTGTGTCTACCAATTATCTTTATAATTTGTCTTATTAAGATGTTTTTATTTTAATACATAATCACAAACTACTACCTATTTTTCCTGAGTATATATTATGGAAACTGACATCCTAGATTATTTAGAGGACTCAGCCATAAAAATTTGGGTCAATTTGGTGAAAATTATGAGAATAATTCTGCTAACTGTAAGAATTCTCAACCTAAGAAATAGGTGCTACATGATTTTTTTTGTGTGTGTATCTATCGCATCATACAATACTGGAGCCCAGTTTGCTAACTCGTGGCTAAAAGATCTTAGACAAATTACTCAGAAAATTTTTGTTGGAATAAAGAAATTTTCTCCCCTATATGGATTTAAAAATTACTTTCTATGTACTTTAGATATGGAACAGTACAATTCTGTTGAAGAAAATAGACCCATCCAAGGGAAGAATGTTATTCTCAACATACATGTAGAATAGACCTGAAAGTCATCCCGAACCAATAAGACAGTCTAGTCTTCTCCCTCTGAAGGTATATCTGTTTGTGACTTTACACCTTTCTCTACCACCATCTCCCTGCTTAAGATTAATTCCTTTTCTGCATAATTTTAACTTTAAACATGTTCCATTGAGCACATTTTTACCTTAAGTCTTCTTCATGACCATTCACCTAATATTCTTATATAATTAACTTAATTCTTTCAGCTTTTGGGTTTAATTAGTTAAAATTTACTGAGAGTAATATTTTTGCTCATCTTTTATTTCAAAAACACCTGGCCTGGCTCTGGATTCATTGCCTCTGAGTCAAGTACTTGTTCTGGATTCTTCAGTATTAACCAAAGGGATGCAGGGCAATATATATTTAAAAATAATGACCACTGGGCCGGGCGCGGTGGCTCACGCCTGTAATCCCAGCACTTTGGGAGGCCAAGGCAAGCGGATCACAAGGTCAAGAGATCGAGACCATCTTTGCCAACATGGTGAAACCCCGTCTCTACTAAAAAATACAAAAATTAGCTGGGTGTGGTGGCACGCACCTGTAGTCCCAGCTACTCGGGAGGCTGAGGCAGGAGAATTGCTTGAACCCTGGAGGTAGAGGTTGCAGTGAGCCGAGATCACGCCACTGCACTCCAGCCTGGCGTCTGGTGAGAGAGCGAGACTCTGTCTCAAAAAAAAAAAAAAAATACTGCCACCAAGAGAATTGTGCATGAGATAAGTTAGAACTATTTATGGTAGTCATATGAATAAAGGTATCTATTATAAGAAGAACATGTGGACTTATCAGATACTCTCAATTAAGAAGTTAAATTGCTAAAATTTTTATTTGAATGAAATAAATGACAACAGTGAAGGAAAAACACAAAATGGCTCTAAATGAAGGACCATTTTCTATTACAATAGAACTTTTTAAAACTGAAATCAATTTAAAAACTGTAAAAAAAAAACTGCCTTAAAAACTGAGTATTTTTACATGTGAAATTTTGAGGTATAAATGGGGTAAGTCTATTTCCCTCCATTATTATGAAGTAATGTTAATTTTACTAACATGTCTGCAATACTTCATAATTGTGGATGCTAAGATTATTTTGAGTGCAGATCAAATTAGGTACAAACATTTAAATTTTTTTTTAAATTTCTCACGTGATACTTAAGAAATATATAGTCATGCATTGCTTAACAATAGGAATGAAGTCCCAGATATGTGTTCTTAGATATTTCATTTTGTATGAACATCATAGACTTACACAAAACTTGATGGGCTCACCCACTGCACACCTAGGCTATAAAATATAGTCTATTGTTCCCAGGACACAAACCTGTATATATAGGCTATGCCAAAACTATGTATAGGCTTTTTCTAAACATAGAAAAAGTATAATCTTATGGGACCACCTTCATCTGTGTGGTCTGTCATTGATTGAAATGTCATTATGCTATGCATGACTATAATCCATATGTAACTGTGACTTTTCCATAACAGAGCATATTGTCAACGAAAACTGTACTAATTTTAGGCTGTCTTTTTTCCAACGTATCTTTTAATTGTGGATCACTCCAATATCAATTTCAATTTGCATTTTGTTCTCATAAAGTTACTCCTTTACTTCTTGCTAGGATACTCAATTTTGAAATAAAATGTACACTTGTTAAACTGATGCATTTATACCCCTCGTTTGCTTGTTCTATTTTAATTCGATATGATAGTTCTCCATTTGATGAGAACAAACAACAATTGCTTTTTCCTAAATCAAGTTGCATATGCATTCAATATGTCAGGTCTGAATTTAGATATATCGTTTCACATACTGTCTTTTATTACTCTAATTACTATGCTGCACATATTTTTCCAAACTGGCATTTCAGTATGCTTTACTATTTTTTTAAACTGATACTCCTAAAATTACCATTTTCCTTCTCACTCTTTCCTTTCACCTTAACACTTTTCAGTGTTTCCTCAAAAGGGAAATTTCAAGCTCAAATAACTAAAGGTAGAAAAGATGTTTTTAATTAACCATAAAGTGGTACTTAAAAGATTGCATCTCTAAATGTGAACATATATAGAGAGAGAAAAAATGGATATAGTGGCTGACAGATATTTAAGAATAAAGTAAATCGTTCTTATCAAAACATCTTTTAAATTATTTTATACAGTAGTTTATTAGAATTTACTTATAAAAATGTATGGTGCTTCTGCATATTAATATGGCTTTTCTTGTGTCTAAGTTATTTTTTAATTCTCCCTGGATATCTCAAGTAAAGTACAAATAAATTGGTGGATTATAAATAATATCTCAATATTTCACTTAATAACATCATATTAAAACATAATTATTATTTATTCCCAAATTCGCTGCATGAGAATAATGTAGAATATGGAGGAAGGTAGTGTAAAGTAAGGAAGTAAACAACTTTCACAAATAAGATCTGTAATTTGAAATTTAAAAATTACTTTAACATATGAAAATTATAACTTTAAAAATTGTTAACCTACTTCCAGTAAAGGTAGTTATCCATTATTAAAACTCTTTCAGATTCCCTTTCAAAGTTATAATTCAACAATTGTTTTCAAGAGCATGTTTCACAAAATGCATACAGAGTGGTTTCTGAAGTTGGATGTCATCCCTTGCAAGGACCCTGCTAATCTTCTCTGAGTCATTCCAATTTTAGTGTATCTGCTGCCAAAGCAAGCATGATTTAAAAAAAATTTTTTTTGCTCTTATTAGGTTCAATGATCATTAGACAAATTTTTAAATATTTAAAATTGTTCTTATAAATTGAAAATGTATAAGTATATATTTTTATGGGTTATAATATGATGCTATTATTTATAAATACAATATGAAGTAATTAAATCAAACTAGCCCCATAATCTCAAATACTTACTATTTTTTGTGATGAGAACATTTGAAATTTATTATTTTAGCAATTTTTAAATGGACAATACACTTCAATTAACTATGTTTACCATATCATGAAATTGATCTGAAGAAAATACTCTCATTCTTCCTTTCTAAGCTATTGTACCCTTTGACCATCATCTCCTTATTTCTCCACCTGCTAGCTCTGTAATTGCTACTTTACTCTTTGCTTTTATGAGTTCAATTGTTTTAGATTCCACACATAAGAGACCATGTGGTGTTTATTTTTCTGTGCCTAGATTATTTCAGTTAGCATAATGTTCTCCAACTCCATCCATGTTGCAAATGACATTTCCTTCTGTTTTAAAGGCTGAAGAGTATTCTGTTGTGTATATATGTCACATTTTCTTTACTTATTTATCTGTTATTGACCACTAAGGTTGGCTAGTGAATATTGTGCAAAGAACACGGGAGTGCAGACGTCTCTTCCACAAACTAATTTCAAATCTCTTACATAAATACCCAGAAGTGGGATTGCTAAGTGACATGGTAGTTCTATTTTAAGGTTTTTGAGGAACCTCTCTCTAGTTTTCCATATGGCTGTACTAACTAACATTCTCCCCAACAGTATACAAGTGTACCTTGTTCTCCACATCCTCACCAACATGAGGATCTTTTGGAAAGTCAAAAACTTTCCTCTTTTTGATAACCATTCTGACAGGTGTGAGGTAATATCTCATTATGGTTTTAATTTGGATTTTCCTAATGATTATCTCTAATGATAAGTGATGTTGAGCATTTTTCCTATATCTGTTGGCCATTTGAACATCTTTTTAAAAATACCTATTCAGGACCCTTGCCCATTCATTATTTTAATCAAGTTATTTGTTTTCTTGCTATTCAGTTGCTTGAGTTCCTTATATATTTTGGATATAGACCCCTTACCAGATGTGGGGCTTATAAATATTTTCTCTCAATCTACAGGTTGTCTCTGCACACAGTTAATTCATTCCTTTGCTGTGCATTCCTTTGCCATTACATTTTTAGTTTGGTGTAATCCCTTTTATCTGTTTCTGTTTTGTTGCCTGTGATTTTGGGGTCAAATCCAAAAAAATCATTGCTCAGACCAATGTCATACAGTTTTTTCTAAAATGTCATGTGCATTTTCTTTCAGTAATTTTACAGTTTCTGCTCTTACGTGTAAGTGTTTATTAAATTTCGAGCAGGTTTTTGTGTTTGGTGTAAGATAATAATCCAATTTCATTCTTCTAAATGTAGATATCCAATTATCCAGCACCATTTTTTGAAGAGACTGTCCTATTCTTATTGTATGTTGTTGGCTCCTTTATAAAAAATCATTTCTGGCCTCTCTATTCTGTTGGTCGATGTCTCTATTTTTATTATAATACCATGCTGTTTTAATTACAATAGTTTTGTAGTACACAGGCATACCTTGGAGATATTGGAGGTTTGGATCCAGATCACAGCAGTAAGGCAAATATCACAATAAGCAAGCCAAATGAATTTCTTGGTTTCTGAGTGCCTATAAAACTTATATTTAAACTATAATCTCCTAAATGTGCAATTGCATTATGTCTTTTAAAAAGTACAATGTAAAAAATACTTTATTACTAAAAAATGCAGACACAGGGACTTGAAGTGAGCACATGTTGTTGGAAAAATGGTGTTGATAGACTTGATCAACACAAGGTTGCCACAAACCTTCAATTTGTAAAAAATGTGATATCCTCAAAGTGCAATGAAGTGAACTATATAAAGAAACAAGTTATGTCTGTAGTTTGAAATCCAAGAATGTGACACCTTTAGCTTTATTCTTCTTGTTCATGACTGCTTTGGCCATTCAGAAGTTTTGTGGTTCTACATGTATTTTAGAATTTTTTTTCTATTTCTATGAAGAAAAATGAAATTTAGGGATTGCACTGACTCTGTAATCTATGGACTGCTTTGAATAGTATGCACATTTTCACAGTATTAATTCTATGGTACATGAACATAGGTTATTTTTTCTTTTATTTATGCTCTTTTTAGTTTATCCTATTAAGTTTTATAGGTTTTAGTGTACTTGTTTTTTACCTCCTTGGTTAAGTTTATTCCTACGTATTTAATTTTTGTAGTTATTATATGTGGAATTTTTTTGAATAGCTCATTATTAGAATATAGAAACACTACTGATTTGGGGGAGTTGATTTGCATACTGTAACTTCATTGCATTCATTTATTAGTTCTAACAGGGTTTTTTTTTTGGTGGAGTCTAGGATTTTCTATATATAAGACAATGTTGACAGGAAACAACGACAATTTCACTTCTTTTTTTTTTTTCCTATTTGAATGCTTTTTATTCATTTCTCTTGTTAAGTTCTCTGGCAAGAACTTTCACTACTGCATTAAAGATAAGCAAAAGATATCCTTTTTGAATTAAGAAAAGGAAAATAGGTACCTTTTCCTTAATTCAGGACATAGAGAAAAGGCTTCTAATTTTTCACTATTGAATATAATATTAGCTGTGGTATTCTCATATATAGTATTTACTGTGCTGAAATATATTTCTTTTCTAGCTAATTTGATGAGAGTTTTTGTTAGGAAAGGATGTTGAATTTTGTCAACTGCTTTTTCTGCAACTAATGAAATTATCGTATGGCTTTTGTTCTTCATTTTGTTAATATGCTGTATCAAATTTATTGATTATTGTTTGTTGAATGACTTTTGCATCCCAGGGATAAATCTTACTTGATCATGGTGCATATATTCTTTTAAAATGTTGAATTTGCTTTGTTAGTTTGTTGTTGAGGTCCATCAAGGGTGACTATAAGTTGTTTGAGATTTTTCTTCCCTTTTGATGTAGGTATTTATTGCTAAAACTCTCAAACCTGTTTTTGCTGTGTCCCATAAGTTTGGGTATAATGTGTTTTTATTTTTATTTGTCTCAAGGTATTTCTATATTTCCCTTTTAATTTCTTCATTGACTCATTTGTTGTTCAATAGTATGTTGTCTAATTTCCATGTATTTGTGAATTTTCCAAAATTCATTCTGTTATTGATTTCCAGTTTTCTATTGTTGTGATCAGAAAAAAATACTTGATACAATTTCCACCTTTTAAAATTTGCTAACAGTTGTTTTATGCTCTAACATATAATGTATCTTGGAAAATGTTTCATGTATGTTGGAGAAGACTATGTATTCTGTTGCTATTGAATGGAATGTTCTACGTATGTCTGTTATCACTTGATGAAAAGTGCTCAAGTCCAATGTTTTCTTACTAGTTTTCTGTCTTGATGATTTGTCCATTATTAGAGTAGTCTATTGAAGTTCCCCACAATTATATTGCAATCTATTTCTCCCTTCACGTCCTTTGATACTCATTTTATATATTTAGCTGCCCCCAATGTTGAATGTATATCTTTACAATCTTTATACTCTCTTGATAAATTGACTCCTTTATCATTATGTAGTATTCTTGTCTCTTTTTACAATTTTTGACTTAATGTCTATTTGTCTGATAAAAGTATAGCTACTCCTACCCTCTTTTGGCTTACATTTGCATGGATTATCTCTTCCATCCCTTCACTTTCAGGCTCTGTGTGTCCTTAAAAGGGAAATGAATCTCTTGTAGACAGCATATAGCTGAGTCTTGTTATTCATTCATTACATCACTTTATTAGAAAATTTTGTAATGGGGCATATATATATATATATATATATATATATATAGTTTCATAGGCAGTAATACTATCTTTTATAGAAACATTAACATTATAATGATTTATATCATTTTAAACATTTGTCATATTAAATATTTATAATGATAAATATTTACATGAGAAATATTTGTTGTTTAAGCCATCTAGTCTACAGAATTTTGTTGTAGCAGCCAGAATTGATGAAGAAACTTTTTGATACTCACAAATAGGTTGCTGCTATAACCAATATCAAAAAATATGGAAGCAACTTTGAAAGTGATTCTGGTCAGGACTCACAAAGAAAAAAGCAGGGCTATAGAGAATGCCTCCATCTTCTTAAAGAATACATAAATAGTTATCTATAGTCTATTGGAAGTTATATAGACACTAAAGGGTATTCTGATGAAGTTTCATGTAGAAATGGGAAACATATTATTAGACAATGGAGAAAAGGCAATTTTTATTATAAATAAAGGAAGGCTGTCAAACTACTTAGATTCTATAGGACAGGGTAATAAGGCTATTCATCTGTAAACTTGTGCAAGAAAAGGAAAGAATGGCTCTGATGATGATTCCTGAATTATCAAGGCCACCATTTCAGTTGCAATTTGTTAGACAGCCTTCAATCAAAACCAAAGGAATGGGGTCATGGGGATATGTCTCCTCCCTGCCGTATGACCCCATTCCTTTGGGGAAGTGAAATTGTTGCTGTTTACCCTCAACATTCTATTGATGTTATATAATATTATTTTCCAGGCTACAGTGTTCACAATCTGTTTTCTTCATGATTTTATATAGATCATTGTATTAGTCTGTTCTCACACTGCTAATAGATACCCAACACTGGGTAATTTATAAAGAAAAGAGGTTTAACAGGCTCACAGTTCCACATGGCTGGGGAGGCCTCACAATCACGGTGGAAGGCAAAGGAGAAGCAAAGGCACACTTTACATGGCAGCAGGCAAGAGAGGTTCTGCAGGGGAACTCCCATTTATATAACTATCAAATCTCCTGAGACTTATTCACTATCACTAGATTAGTATGGGGGAACCTGCCCTCATGATTTAATTATCTCTGGGCTCTGTGATCTCTGCCTTGAGTTTTTCATGAGGATAATTATACTTAATTTACATGATTTCTAGGAGTGTAGTAAACAAAATAATCCTGGTAATGTAATTTGGAAATGTGGCAAATTATAAAATATAACATATATTATTGCTGGCATAATTTTAATAGTTAAATAAATTTGACTGTTAGAATAATAATAGACAAACTTTAATATAGCTGCTTCTCTGCTGGATATGCAATTACACTTGCTGTGATCATCTGAGAGGATTTTTGGGTTTGTTTTTTTTTTGCCCTCTTGGTACTTTGTAATTTATTTCATATCTTAAAAATATTTAGAGCAGAAACTATTTTCAGAATTACTATTCATTATTTAAGAACTTAAGTTCTACAGGTAATGTTGTTTTAACTTTAGCCTCAGGAATACATATTTATAATTGTTTGTCTCAACCTGCTAATGTCATTTAAGGTGCAAAGAATGAGCTGTGAGTTTGATTTTGCATTAATCATAAGAACATTACCTTGACATTTAAATAGAAAGAAAACATTTTATGGGATTGCAGAGGAGCGCTTAAAATATTGAAATGTCTCCTTGATGAAAAACAAAATGTTCTTTTGTCTTTTGAAAATGCCCACATTCCTCTCCATAGAGATATATGTCAATATATCCTACACAGATTGGGGTAAAGTAGCCCACTATTCTGCAGATCATCGTTGGGTTTTGCTGTGAACTCAAGCCATTATTTATCTTGAGAGATAGACAAGTAGGAAGTAATTTTCAAAATGGTCTGCTTTGAGAATGAGGAAATTATGCTGTGTTGAGGAAAAATGTAGACAAATCAAACTTTATTAAGTGTAGCTAATTTACTTTAATGGGATTATAAATTTTAGGGGTGACTGACAGATACATTTATCATCCTCATACAGTGGTTCATACTGTGTGAGCCATAGAGGAGTTCAAGTGGGAAGAAGTTATTGCAATGAAGACAGGTGTCAGAAAAGGTCTGAAAATCCATATGAATGACTATATACTGAATAGTTCACTTTTCAAGTTTGTGCTGATATATATGTATAGATTTCACTTTATATTTATATAAATTTGTATTCTATAAAAGATATATTAAATACAAATTCATTTAGCATTTGCCATTATCAGTTTTCTGAATCTGTGGATTCTAAAATCACTAACAGCAGCTGAAGGCCTACTTCTCTTTAACAACTGTGAAAAACTAATGCTGATCTTAACAACTGAGAGGATACAACACTTGAAAAAGGAGTTGTCAATATCAATTTATAAACAAAGATGAAATTGTTATTCTTGAAACACATTAGGAAGATTGCTCCCTTCAGTCTCCAAATCAGTATTCTCTATATTAAGTTTTAAAAGGAATAATCATGTACATAATCACCATGTTCACAGATACATAAAAAATGTAAACTAAATGTAAATACCTCTACACACAAATGGGAAAAAGTATTTAAAATATCAATAACAATTATGATTTGGATTGTAAAATTATATTCTTTTTCAGTTTCCTTTTAGAGTTTACAATGATTTATATTTTTAAAAGTTGTTCTTATACCTAAAGAGAAAAAATTTAAGTAAACCAAAGCACTTTACACAGCAAAAGCTGAATCTTTCTTTTCCCCATTTCAATTATTTTATCTTTTCTTAGATGGCCATAGGACTTATACTAATACAATCCAAGCTAAGACTAGAAAATATTCAAATATTTATTTATTGAAGAATATTTATTGAGAAACAAATATTCAAAGCTATTGTTCTGGAGTACTTGGGATTAACTCAAGAATGCAACAATTGTGGTTCATTTACTTGCAGAATTTAAAGTCTAAAAGGATTATGGTAATTACAATTGCAACAAACAATACAATCAGAAGGATAAAATCTAAAACTAAAGTAATATAATGAGCTATAATAAATATGGACAGAGATTTGATACTCTCCATGTATAAAGAGTTCATAAACATTTATAACAAAATCACAGAAATGTAAGTCTTAAAATTGGACAGATTCAGGAATAGACAAAAATGTAAGTAAGGAATGTGGAAAAATGCCAATATTTAACTTTATTTTATGTGACTACAATTCTCTCTGTGTCTTTCTCCCTCATATTCTCTCGTTCTCTGTCTTTTTCTTGCCCTCTTTTTTTCTCATTGGTCAAGATAAAGTTGACAAGGCTGTGCTAATTCCCCCACACAAGCTTTCCAGAATGCAATTTTATAATTTTAAGTATATTAAAATGTTTACTATAAGAAAATAATTTTTCTAATCAACAAGTACAAAGTAGTCAGAAATTCAGACCAATATATTCAAGCCAAGACATTAACAATTATTTACACGTATATATCACAGGTAATATTATTTTTTAAATTAGTATGCTCTTTTCCTATGCAGTTTCACATACTGATATTCCCCACGTTTTACTGAGGCATTTATCTGTAGGGATAAAGAGGGTACAGAGTAGGAGGCTTTGAAGGACAGAGCATAAGTATTGTTATAGAAGAGATTATTATTTAACTTCTGGTATCCAAAACAGAATTTTTGAAGCTGCAGCAGAAAAATCTTTGAATGCCAGGCTTTGTGAAGGAAAATATAGTTTTCTAAATTCCTTAGGACATATCAAAAGTCAAGCCTCATTGGAACAAAGGGAGATTTTCCCACATACCAGAGAAGAGCTCTCTTCTGCCCATGACGTAGGCCATGAGGTGACAAAAGACAAATGACAAGGTCCTGAAGTGATGCTGCTCACACCTTGTGGCCCCATACAGCCCTCAAGAGACCCAGGATCTCCCCTGTGCCCTATGAGGTCACACAGAATTACCAGCAGCTGAAGTCTAGAAGGAGGAAAGAGACAAAAATGTCTGGTATGTGGTTTCCAAAAACGTGTACCAGAACTTTACCCCAAATTGCCAAAAGACGCTGTCATTCTTTAGTAATCATGAATCACATCCTTGACCAATTCTGTCATTCCACTAAAGAAACTAGGGAGAACCCAAAAGATACCATGCAGTTTCCAAGAATTCTTTCCCAATTCAGCGAAAAACAGTAAGCCCTGATTACAAACTCTTAGGCCATTGGAAGGCCTTGAAATTGACACTCATCAGTAACATTTATATTTGTTTCCAGGAAGTGATACCACAATCAACAGTATTTTCTATCACTATTTTAGGTCACTCCTATTATTGGTTTTGGGATAATTCTTGATTGTACTTTGACCTTCTAGGGATTCTATCTTCATCTAGAGAATTATCTTTTTCTTTAAGGCAACACTGTGCAGGTTTTCTTTTTTCCTTTTGTAAGCTATACCAACCAATATTTTGTTTTACAGTAAAATCCAGGCAACCTCACCATGCTCTTTATTTCATGTCATTGCTAACATTCAAATAGGAGATACCTGAATACTTACATTGGATGCATTTTTTTCCTATGACAGCAAGACATGATTCAGACACTTCACATTGTCCTCTCCAACAAAGATGTTTGGAATTTGGAATTTAAATGTCAGGATTTTAGTGTATGATGCTACATGACTCTTCACATCGTGAATGTTTATATTGCTGTTAGATAATAGTGTTCAAATCTGCATTTGATTTCACAATTATATCATGAATGTTTATATTGCTGTTAGATAACAGTGTTCAAATCTGCATTTGATTTCACAATTATATCATGAATGTTTATATTGCTGTAAGATAATAGTGTTCAAATCTGCATTTGATTTCACAATTATATCATGAATGTTTATATTGCTGTTAGATAATAGTGTTCAAATCTGCATTTGATTTCACAATTATATGACTCAAAAAATATTACTCAAACAAAGCACATGCTTCCACAGAAATATATTGTATCCTAACAAACATATGAACTCATTAAAGTTCACCCAAAATTGCAGTATCATAATAAATTTACCAAAATGTTAAAATTCCATAAAGGAATAATGATGGAAAAGTCCATTTTAATTTCTGATATGCCAACACTACTTTAGAGAGTATTTCTTATGCTAGTGAGTACTGTACTTATCATCATGGTACACAGGCTCTCTATTTTTATACCAATCTTTATATTTTTATACCAATCTTTATATCTGTTAATATCTTGGTTATTTCACAGTGTTTATATACAAAGAAACAAACACAGGCAAAATACAAAATTTGATTCCACTAATTATCATTAAGTTACTAGATATAAGTTTTCATCTACTCATAAGGTAAACCAAAGATGTGTCTTTAAATGATGAATTTGTCCCATTTCAGGAAAGGGGTAGACAGTAGAGTCTGTTCTAGCATAGATTACTATCTGATGATTACAGAGCCTTTGACTTCTGCCTTGAGGAACTTATCTCCTCAAATTCACCCTTTGCTTAAAAGGGATATAAATGAAAACCATTTTCTTATTTCTTTCCTGCCCATGTTTAAACAGACATACACATCTAAATTCCATTTATTTCTCTTATGTAAGTTGTCATACCTACCATGCCCACAACATATTGCCACCTTTCTTTCAGTCTGTGCAGTAGCTCAGACCCAGTAAAAAATGCACGAGATTGTTCTGTTTCAAAATTAATTAGAAAAGATGAGACTCAAAAACTTTCATTGAAGAATAAGCCAGGAAAAACTTGGCTAAGAAAGAAGTCTCAGGGGAGTCCTAATTAAGAAAGTTGGGATGGCCAGAAACAGCTTGCTCTTTTTCACATATGAAAAAGTTCTGGATTAGGAAGAGCCTGGGGACTTTGAATCAGAATACACTGGGTTTTATTCTAGTGCCAACACTGTGTCACCTCTGGCATGACTTGTAACCTCTCATTAATAAAGGTATCTGGCTCACAAGTTTTCAGGAGTCCCTTAGATGATTAGCATAATAGGATTTTATGAAATAGAATGTAGTACATTAGTGTAAGTCGTCATAAAGTTAGAAAAGTTATGGCTCAATATTCACAGTGGATGGCTTATTTGCTTAGGTAGTAGTTCTTTGGAGTTAACTTGAAATTGTCTGTTGTTACATTTTATTTTTGATAAATGTATTCCTGTATGTGTTTCTCTACTCTGAGTTCATAAGAAATGATTGATTGTACGAGTCAATTCACTTAACATTATTGACTACTTACTGTAGGTCAGGGATTCTGCTGAAAAAAAAGAATAAATAATTTTTCTATGTAATATAATAACTAAATTCTTTTCTCTATTTCATACGTAGGAAACTGTGGCTTGGAGGAGTGAATCTCAGGATACTATTTTTATCCATTAAAGGGGTATATTTTCTCTTCATATATTCCTTGTTACTCAGCAATTTCTTTTTCTTATTCATCCACAGTCAGTATATTTTATGCTCAGTGCCTCAGCGATATAAGACAACACAGAATTTTGTAATTTCTGATAAAAAAATGTCCATTTGTTTCTCACACTGTAGTCTCTTATAACTATTAACTGTACTAAATATTATGTTGAACTCTTATAACACAAGACAGTTTTAAAATATCTTAAATTATTTTATTTAATCCTCTGAAAAAATACTGGGAGCTACATGCTATACATATACATATTTTATAGATATCTTCCCTGTGACATTTTATAAACATCTTACAAAGACCTGAAATCAGTATCTTGCTCAGGTCCCTTGGATATTAAGAAATAGAGTAAGGTTTCAAACCTCCCTAACCCCTCGCAGCAGATGAAGTCGGATATGGAGGAAGTCTTCTTTATACTCAAGCCTTTTAATAAACCCAATTAAGGGTTAAAGATGAAAAAAAGCTCAGCATACTTGGAGGTCCAGTGTTGAACCTGTGCACCTGTAATGTGATTAGCTCCTGAAGAAATTGCAAGAGCCTAGAGCTCCATTAGCATACTATCAAGCCGGAGTAGAAAAAAAATGTTATTTTGGTATTTCTAGGCAGATGGCCAAAATTTCACTTGTTGACATCATCCATTTGCTCCAGCATTTCAAGTAAAAAATAATAGGATTGTTGCTGACCCAAAGGAAAATATAGAGCTCTTGTAACATGCCACAATTCTGCTAAGTTTCTGAGCTCCAGCAGAGAATGGGATCTGCCAAAACGTCATGGTGCCTCTAAGGTGGGGAGAGGGAGGGTGGGAATAGCAGAACAAACAGGAGATATGGGAGGAGATCCTCACAGCAGTGACCTGAATGTACAGATATCGGAAGACACAGTAGAACAACTCTAAAGACAGGGTTGTTTTTTGGTATGGTTGCTTTTTTGTGTTTTTGAGACGGGTTCTCACCCTGTAGCCCAGACTAGAGTGCAGTGGCACGATCTAGGCTCACCACAACGTCCGCCTCCCAGGCTCAAGCGATTCTCCTGCCTAACCCTGCCCAGTAGCTGGGATTACAGGCACAAACCACCATGGCTGGCTAATTTTTGTATTTTTAATAGAGATGGGGTTTCACCATGTTGGTCAGCCTGGTCTTGAACTCCTGACCTCAAAAGATCCACCCCCATCGGCCTCCCAAAGTACTGGGATTACAGGTGTGAGCCACTGCACCCTGACAAACACGGTTTCCATGATGCTATTGAAGCTTAGTTTCAGGGCTCCTGACTTGTCTAAATTCCTCTGAGGACATGAGATGTGTTGAAATTAGCCCATTATTTTCCAATATCCTATAACTGAAGATTATGTTGTGAAAATATAATGCACATATTTAAAGTGCACATCAAGTTCAGTGAATCTTGGCAAATGCCTATCCCATATAACCACCAATCCAATCCTATGAAGCAATCGATCATTCCCATCACCCCAGAAAACTCCACGGTGACCTCATCTACTATATCCTACACTTAGAGGCAAATACCTTTTCTATTTCTACTTGTTTTTTCTAGATGTTTCGACTATCTGAAGTGTATGCATTTCCATATAAATTTTAATATCACCTTGATAATTTCTTAAAGAAGACTTTTACCTGGCAGAAATGAAACTCTTTATTTTGTCTCCTTGGTAGTCACTGCCTGCTGCTATTTCTACTCAGCTCTGTCAGCCTTCAAGGTTTTTCTGAGAAGCTTGAAAGCCTTGCTCCATGTATGCAGAGTTCAAAAAACAGACAAGAGTCCAAGAAGAGTTGGTATGCAGATTTTTGGCTCCCTCAATTATGACTCCCTCTTCTCTAATTTTTTTTCTCAAGTTCTAGTTGCTGTTGACCTTGAACTACTTTGAACTCTGGCCTCTGGCTTTTTATTCCATTATAACTTGACCATTTGCTTGAGCTCTATTTTATGGACACTGTCTTGAAGGAAAAAAACTGGGTAGATCTAGGCTTCTACAATCTTCCTTCCTTCCTTCTTTCCTTCCTTCCTTTCTTTCTTTTTCTTCTTCCCTTCCGTTTCTTTCTTCCTTTCTTTTTTCTCTTTCTTTCTTTTTCTTTCTTCTTTCTTTCTTTCTTTCTTTCTTTCTTCTTTCTTTTTTCTTCTTTCTTTTTCTTTCTTTCTTTTTTTTTTCTTTTTTCTTTTTGGAGAGAAAAAGGGTCTTACATGTAGCCAAGACTGTCCTCAAACTTCTGGCCTCAAGCAATCTTCCCACCTCAGCCTCCTGAGGAGGCTGGTCCACCACTGCACCATGACTTTTTCTTCCTTCAAGCATCATGTACCCTTTGGTTTCTGCCTGGTTTGGGTCTCCCTACTATGTCTTCAAACAGTTACTTTTTAAAAAAATATAATTTGTCTGGAAAGCATAATTGTCTTTGGAAGATGTTTTAACTTTCAATATGATATCCTAACATTTCCAGAAGCTAGACCTGTCATCTAATTTTAACAAATTCACAAAAATAATATATTTTAACTGCAATCTGTTAAGAACACTGCCTTTTTCCACACTGACTTCCTTTCTACCACACCTCTCCTTGAGTAGGGTGGTATTAGAGTGGTTGCAAGCATTTTAGGGACCTGGCAAAGAAAGTGAAGTTGGCAATAGATATAGTATGAATTCACTGGCATGTATTTAAGTAATTCTTAAGTATACTATATTATTGCTAGCCTCCTGTGAGTGAAGGACTTTCAGGAATATTTTACTAACCGCTTCACTTTCTTAGGTGGTATAATAACCTGAGTGTATAGTTGCCAGAGATTATCTAGCACTGGGAGTATATGGGTAGTGGAAATAAGGTTTGAAATGTGCAGAATCATAAGATTTTCCATGAGATATCATCTCTGTCAGGAGATTTTCTCTTCCAGTTGTACTCGATGATGCAATACATATACTTATTAATGTCATACATAAAGATAGATCTATAAGAATCACATAAACAGAATTTACCAGAACCCCTTTATTTGTAGGTGACAAACCTTTAGAACTCTAATAAATGGTGTGTTTTTCTTTATGTGAAATCATATTTTATGATTACAACTATCAATAAAATATATCAAAATTCGAGGGAAACACAAGTTATCTATTTCCTCCACAGTAATGATACTTTAAAAATACTTGTTTAAAAAGATAATGGATTTCATTAAAAATTGAGTCAAAATTATAAACGACAAGAAATTTAACAGGGTGAGTTGTTATTTCTCTGGAATTTATGATATTCAAGCTGATGTTGATCAGCTTTTTGACAGTTGTAAAATGCAATTACATTTCTGCATTCTAAATTCATATTTTCTTTTATACCTAATTTTATGTAATGCTGTATTATTTTAATTAAGCCCTCCACCAAATGTACAATAATCAGTAGTTACAAAATGTGGATTCACTCCTGGATGACATATATTTCAGTCTGTCTGCATATGCAGTTGATATGCTATGACAGCTGAAGATCATCTCTCCCACAAGCCCTTTACCTTGATACCACATAGTTCTTCAGTGATCAGAAATAACCATAAAAAACCTGCATTGCCAGGCACAGTGACTCACACCTGTAACCCCAGCACATTGGGAGGCCAAGTCAGGAGAACTGATTGCTCGAGGCCAGGAGTTTGAGACCAGCCTGGACAACATAGAGGAACCCATCTCTACCAAAAAAAAATAAAAATTAATTAGCTGGGCATGGTGGGGTGTGTCTACAGTCCCAGTTGCTAGGGAGGCTGAGATGGGAGGATCCTTTGAACCCAGGTGCTCCAGGTTACAGGGACTGTGATCACACCACCGCACTCCAGGGTGGGTGATAGAGCAAGACTCTGTCTCAAGAAAAAATGAACAAAAACCCCTGCATTAACAGTTTGATTTTTGACATCCCATGGAATATCTGTCATAAAAGAAATTAAATTCAGTTATAAAAGAGTAAATTTACACTTGCTTTTTGGACTGAGACACATATTATGGAGGTTTAACATCCACAAAACTAGTCAATAGTGGAGCAGAGTTTTGCATTTAAGCCTTTGGGTTTAACACAGAGTCTTTAATATGGGAACAATGAAAATATAGACGCCAACTACATTTGTTATATATGTGTATTCCTAAAGTCCTTTTGAATATGACAGTATATCCATGTTAGAATTCATAGTCTCCTGAGATCAGATACTTTTGAGAAATGAAATTATAACCTTTATTATTTGTTTTATATAGCAAACATGTATATGATACACGAGCTACCTTTCTGAGGTTTCTAGAAGTGTTAGTGATCTAATCTTGGTAACAATTTGATGAGATAGGTATTATTCTTTTGCAGTGTCAGGAACTGTGAATCACTGGAGATTTTCCCTTGCTTTCTAGTCAGCCTGCCACATTGTCATAGATGATGACAGAAAACACAAACCTTAAGGGTCAGAGACAAAAAGACTTCATTACTGAAGGTGCAGCAGCTGCAACACCAGGTTCACCTCAGCTTTGCTTGCTCTCCCCGACCCAAGCTCCATGAGGGAGATGGTCAGGCAGCGGCCAGGCAAATGCTGTACACCCAGTGGGTTTGGATCAAAAATAAGTAGCACCAAGCTCAGTAAAACCTGTCTTATTAGGTTGGTACAAAAGTTATTGCAGTTTCTGCCATCAAAAGTAATGGTAAAAACCACAGTGACTTTTGTGACTGCAGTCAAGCCTGCCCAAGGGTTTGGGAGGGAGGGAAGTCTTTAATCTTTATTGTTCTAATCAGGAAACAAATCTGCTTTCCAACAGGGAGACCCTCTCACTATTTTGCAAGACTGTTGGCTTTCCAAATATCCTTGAAAAATTGCCAAGACAAAATCTGTCACTAGACCTGTGGGGACACGTTGAAGAATTGTCACTTAACATACAGATGAGGGAAGAGGAGTTAGGTAAGTTTTCCACAGTATGGTGCCTCCATTAGTAAGTGGTCGAATCGCGATTGCAAACCTGGAAAGGCAGGCTCCAGAGTCCATGTTCTTTTTATTTTTTTTTATTTATTATTTATTTTTTTATTTTTATTTTTATTATTATTTTTTAATTTTATTTTTTATTGCATTTTAGGTTTTGGGGTACATGTGAAGAACATGCAATATTGTTGCATAGGTACACACATGGCAGTGTGATTTGTTGCCTTCCTCCCCTTCACCTATATCTGGCATTTCTCCCCAACTCCCCACCCCCCACTGTCCCTCCCCTATTTCCCCCCAACATACCCCAGCGTATAGTGCTCCCCTCCCTGTGTCCATGTGTTCCCATTGTTCAACACCTGCCTATGAGTGAGAACATGCGGTGTTTGATTTTGTGTTCTCG
>PVKP010007976.1:0-24294 GCA_004027715.1 Plecturocebus donacophilus | reverse complement strand
ACTTGACTTTTTGTTATGTGTCAGGTGCCAAAGGGCTTTTCTGGGGAGAGAGTTGGAGAAAAGTTGGAAAAAAATATTTCCCAAGGGAGATATTCTAAGCCTCCTTGTAAATCAGTAGGAATCTGTCACCTAAGCACCTCTAGGAGATTTTCTCTTTTATTCCTCAAAATCCTAACGGATAGGGCAACATCAGACTTACCCTCTTCTCTACCTAGGAGCAAAGTCTTCGTGAAACTATTTTTCATGCAAATAGTGTTGGTTCTGCAAAATAACACAAAGCAACAGACGCATAAAATCTTGTACTGAAAGGAGTCACTAATTCTCCTTATAAATGAACAAATAAACAACCTAAAGCCTAAAGCAGTTGAATAAAATTCTCAGAGCCCATACATTTAGTAAGGAACAAAATCAGCATAAGAGAACTGCTTTTTAACTTTACTTCTGTGTGCTTTCCACCATACAGTGAAAATGAGCCTCAGACTTCTACATTTTATGCTGTTTTCTGTCCCCAAACTGGTTGAAAAGACCATATCACAAGTCTTGTTAAGCACTAAACAGAAACCCAAGAATAAAATGAGAACTTAATAGTTCTTTTTTTAATCTAAGGACAATGAGTATAAAAGCCCAGATGTCATTAACAGATTTTTTTAAAAATCTCTTAGTTTTAACTGTACTCAAATTACCAAGACATGAAACAATTTCTGGATCTAGTAAAGCAATTACAGAAACAAATACTTTCTCTTTAGTAAAATGAAAAAGTCCCAGGAAGAGGTCCTATTTATATTTATTTCCCTTGAGGCTTTCTTTTTTTTGCCCCCTCTGGAAATGAGTTTTAAGGAGAAATGAAATTCTGGGACTGGATGACTCAATTATGTAAATGCACTAATTATATATGGAACAGATCCTATTTCATATGTTTTCTTTTTTCTTCTTCTCCTTCTAACTAGAAGAATTGTTTTTAGATACAAGTGTTGTCCAGGGTTCTGAGGGGGTGAATGTTCTACATATGTGCAACATTTAGAAATACAATTCGATTAACTGTGTCCTCCATAGCTCCTCTAGGTATGGTTATTTCATAATAGGTAATGCAATTTTAGTATCAGTGAGATGCATTAGTGAAAGTTTCCACAGACCTTCCACCTAATTTGAAAACACTACAGTATTATAGCCTCGTAAGTGGGTTATTAGGGTTAAGTTGATGCTAGAGGAAGTTTAAAAGCTGATATTTTCCCTCTACAGAATCAGGACCATTACTGTTCTTTAAAAACCAAATGTGCTGTACTGTTGGTAAATTAATACTTCTGTTTGAAGTATCATTTCTTAATCAGGATATTGTGTATATATATCTAGATCATATCTAGTTCTAGATACATGCCATATATCTGTATTGTATCTAAATATAGACATATGTCACATATCCATATCATATCTAGATATATACATATCTAGATATATCATATATATGACACGGAGATATGATATATATATATATCATATCATATATATATATACCATATCATATATATATCATATCATATATATATATCATATCTCCGTGTCATATATATGATATAGATATATGTCATATACATATGATAAGACAGAACAGTAACGTCACTATGTGGTTATTTTTGAAATACATCGTTTATATTTAAAAAGATTGGACAAGCTTTTCTGAAAGAACATTTTCAAGAACCACTAGGACTCATTTCAGACATTACGGTAAAGCAGAGGAAACTGTTTTCAAGGACCCCTGTCCCCGTTCCTCCTGCTCTTTAGTCAGTGGGCCTGTGCTCTTCCATTCACACTTTTCGCTTCCTACACTGAAGCCTCCGCTAAGACTCCTAATAGAATACGGTGTAGCCAACTCATATTTCAAGAATACGCAGCACAGGGAGTTTTTATTTTGAAGGAGGAATGCAAAGCTTTAAATGGAAAGCATTAAGGTCCCATATTTGGCTGTCCCGCAGGCCAAAATGTCCACTCCTTCATGTTCTGTGAAAAGACTAGGTCATGTTGGAAATGAAAAATTTTCACTTCAAGCTCTGATATAGTGTCAAATGACACCATTGACAGACTTTTCAAAATCTAACAGCTCTTCTTAGAATTCCTCCCTTGCACGACTAATGGTAATTTGCTCATAAAGGATTATGAGGGAATAAAAAGATAATCTCAAGGGAAATAAATATACATAGGACTTCTTCCTGGGACTTTTTCATTTTACTGAAGAGAAAGTATTTGTTTCTGTAATTGCTTTTCTTGGAATTCCTCCCTTGCACGACTAATGGTAATGTGCCCATGAGAGATTCGAAGATGGAAGCGAAACAGAAGCCAGGATGCTCAGTGTCAGGGCAGAGGGACATGGCATGCTGCCAGGGATTCCGGCCGTGGCTTCTGCAGCCTTCCCCAAGCTGTGCCATTTCCTTTCTCCACTGCGTGACGTCTTGCTGTCAGAGTAAGCACGCTGTTACAGCATCTGATTCCGGCTGCAGCCTTTCTGGCCTTCAGAATTTCAGCTGCTTCCACACGGGTGGAAACCCTAATTCTATACAAAACTGCTTATTTCCATAATAGTTGTAGTGGTTTTGCTTCTCTAGTCAAATCCAGCCTGATACAGCTTTCAGAGACAAAGGATAGCATTCTTTGCATTACAAAAAATCTGGTTTCATATTTCTTGGCAATAATAATGACTGAGACACATTCTGCAGAAAATATAAGTAATTTTCAAAAACATGTTTAGCTTTCTACATGATTTTGATTTGTAATAAGGAGCAAAACTAAAAACGCTTTTATTTAGATGTTTAATTTTTTCCATAAACATATAAAAATGAGGGAGTATAAATATGTTGAAAGACAGAAAATACTATACGCTTTCTTTTTTATGCAATGTATAGAGATATTTTTAGATTTCAATATATAATTTTGATTAGTCCTATAAAACCTTCACATAAAAAGGATTTATTTTTCTTACATAATTTCTAGATATTTTTAAATATAATTACATGGAATTTACAGAATATATTTATATTAATTTTAATACTTTTTCTAATGTATTTCTATGTATTGTATATGTATGTGTGTGTGGGGGGTATATATATAAACAATATTGGATATATCAATATCATCTATTTCTTATTAAGCCAAAGCCAACCAAAAAGTTATTATGTCACTAAGTGCTTCAAACAAGAATTCTAATTTTAAATAATGTCTCCTCTTTTCATTTGCTGGAATGAAATGTTACATAAAGAATTATTAAATTGGTGACTAAGACTGTCATTACTGGTTAAGTTGAAGTGTGAACAAGAGAACATTAAGCGAACTTTATTTCCTTTATAAAATACTAATTTCAAAGCTTTCTTACACAAATTCTCTTATGTATTTTATGCTTGCCACCTTTTGTCTTGCATGATGTGTATGAAGACAAGACAAATTAAGAACTGCATTTTGGAAACCTGTGCTCTTTCCAAAGAAATGGTGCCATTTGCAAAGACCATTTCATAATACATAATAGGAAACCAACACGTATCAAGGATTTTCTTACTGTGGAATAAATATGGGTTAAACTGATGCTTCAAAATGGACAATGTTATATTCAAGCTGGCCTTCCTTTGTTGCAATAAGTAATCTTGAAGCATTGTTATATAAATAAATCCCACGTGCTGCTATTCACCATGAAGCACACTAAATGGAGTTCTCCTGATGGGAGGGCACGTTATCAAAGTTCAGTACATTAAATTCAGAGCATCCTCCTTTTGCTAAGGAACTGAGGATGCAAATACGAGACTACTCTTTGTGTTAAGGATCTAAGGCATCTTCACCTAAAAATGGTTTACACAATAGACATTTTGTCAAAAGATGAATGTTTGCATGTCAAAATCAGTATGTTGTTTAGTATACCCATTTTCTAAAACCTAAGATAAAGAATAAATAACATTTTGTCAAAAATTTTAATTCTACTTTTAATATTTAAAATGTTACTCAAATTATAAAAGCTTGACAATATGTCATGAATAATTAAGTTCTTTATGCTGCCATCTGCCTACTACGCCCTTTATACCTGCACATCCAAATAGAAGCTGATTTGCAATTGGCTTATGATTTAGTGGTATTTATCTCTAATTTTTTTAAATAGAAGAACATAATTCTAGTAAAAGTTTTTCAATAGCATGTTTTTTTGTTTGTTTTCTTTTTTGTTTCTGTTTTATAAAACCAGGTGCTTCTCCCAGTTATGCCTTTGTGAGCTCTCAGAAGCACTTTGTCTTCGACTACTAAAAACATTTGGTGTTTCAGCACTATCGTTTCAACAAACTTGATTAAATCTTCAGCTTCCATATACTTAAAACTGTAAGGAATTGTTTTAGAACAAGTGTACTCTTGTTTTTTTTTTTTTTTTTTTTTTAAAAAAAAACGTATTTTACACTTAATGTCTTTTTGAGAAATCTGTCGTTATGAAGTTTGATTTGCAAAAACAAAATATGTTGTTGGCACCTCATTTAACATATCATTTTTTTCACTTCAATTTTTTCATACTTTCTATGTTCTTCTTTAGACTGCATGGAAAATGATTTACCATACATATTAAATGATTTTGAAGATCTTTTCAAAAAACTTTAGAATGCAGTTACTGTTTTAACTTTATTTCATCCTCAAATATGTAAAGAATTTTTAGTGGGACCTTTCTTGAAACACTCCTTGTCTAAATGGAAATAAATTGACTAAATATAGTTTTTAAGTTATTTTTAAAATTTTATGAATTAGAATATAATATATAAGCTCTATAATTATTTATAGTTTAATTATTATAAACACATTTTTATATAAAAAATTCAGAATAAATTATTTAGCAGATACTGTTTTATTTATTTTAACTAGCCATCTATTGTTCTAATTATTAAAATAGTCTAAAGTGTTAATAGATGTTTTACTATTACAGGTAATTACTAGCAGAACCATAATTAAATATCATATTGTATTCAAAATAGTTGTTTTTACTTTAACAGACTAATAGAACTTCAAAATATAAAGCACATAAGGTGAATTTTTAGTGCAAGGTACATCTATAATTCTTACTTTATAAAAGTGAATATTTTTTTATTCAGGCCTTGTTCTTATTACTGACGTTTTGCTGTTGAGACACGACGGTAGCCTGTGTGCTAACAAGATCATCGATCACATACCAGCTCAGGAATGTCAGAAATGACAATGAAGTTGACAGTTCCCTATTTTGTCTTTAAAAGGCTAGGGCTGGAATAGAAGCGAAATGGCAGATTTCAGGTGATTACCATGGCCAGGGGCAAACATGGCACATTTTATTCATTCATATACACTTTCCCCAAATGAGTATAAGTGCTAGCTTCCTGTGTGTAACGTGTTAGTCTATACACTGGAGTCACAGTGATAACAAAACAGAGAAAAACATATCATTCTGCATCTGGGGAAGAAGATGCTAACCATAAGAAGTATACCTAACATGAACAGATAAGTGTGAAAAAAGTCAAGTGGATTGAGAGACTAGAACGAGAGGTGCTGTGTTAGAAATCGTGGTTCAGAAGGTCTCTGAGGATATTATCACAGAGAAGATGAGGACTTAGTCATACAGGTCTCTCCCTTATCATAGTTTTAATTTTGCTAAAGAATGTCTTGGTATATTTTTGAAGGAGACTGTGAGGGCCCCCAAAGAGATTTTACTTACCCTCTAAATACAATGAAAATCTGTCTGGCTATTTTACAAAATGTAGACAGATTCTGTTGATAGGTGTTGATGGCTTAGGCACTATGTTTTATACATTGTGCTTTATATAATCCACTTAAATAAGCATCAAGCTATCGACTTTTTATGTTAGAATTTCTCTACTTAGGCAACTTTATTAATCTGAGGAAGAAAATTATAACCTGTCCATTTAAACAAGAATTATTATGATGTAACCGTTTTAGCATTCAAGGAAACCAAATTACTATGAAGCGATGGGTAATGAATGCTGCATTTCCTTTCAGCCCTTAATGAGCCTGTGCAGTGTTAGGTAAAAACTGGAATAGCATTGAATTTCATTCACTGTGGGTGAAAGAGGGCTTCCACGATATCAAAACCATCAGAAAGACTTTTCTTGCTTCTTTCCCATAACCATTTCATCATAAAGTTTTCTCCTAACTTGATCATCTCTCACTACCTCCAAATCCAATCCATCAATAAATCCAGTCATCTTATTCCTAAATACACTGCAAATTATTCCAGTTATCCATTAGGGAAATCACTTGCATTTCAGCCACCATCATTTTCTTCCTGGACTACTACATTATATTGAGTAGAAGGAAGCTTAACTTACCATTCTGGGACTTAGACTAAAAAAACTGATGTTGCAAAGCAGGAACAGCCTGGAACAAGTAATTACATGTAAGACCAGTGTGCACCATGCTATCATTGTTTCTGTCTTATTCCCTTGCATTTTCTTTGTCTTACAGTCATATAGATAGCCAAAGTCAGACAGCGTAGTCAGGTGAGTTGAGAGAAGAATCTGCCTAGGGCTTGGAGAAAACACCCACAGGGAAGAAAAATAATTGGTTTCAAAGGCTTGGTGAGTTTTGCAGCAGTAGCAGCAGCAATTCCCAAAGAGGTGAATGAGTGCAATTGCCAGGACAGTTTTGTGGAGCACATAAGCATTGTTCAATAACATGTCGACATTTTTTAGGAGGAAAACCTAATAGAACAAACTTCAAACTTCACGTGGTTTAAAAAGTGGAAACTTAAAGTGTTTATAATGCAAAAAACTGTTTATTTCTGTAGTCAAAAGGCTAGTGAAATTTGGGGACACATTTATTATGCAGTATTCTAAATTTAGTATCACTGTAAAGAGCAATCTGGGAATATTTACATGTTTCCAGCTATTGATAGGCCGCAATGAGATATATGTATTTAAGTGGGAGACCAAAAGAATTATTCTATCAATGCCTCTTTCATCTTCACCCACAAGTCTATTGCCTAAACAATCATATCCCAGATGAAATGTCACCAGGTTCATTTTCCAGCCCTCTTGATTAAGCTCAGATATAACTCAGTGAGGGACATGGATTGAATTATTTTATATCGTTTGAGAGGAATAGCTTCAGTTGGTCTCTCAGAGACCTATCAGCTAAATGAAGTGTCTTAGTGACCTTGCCATGGGGTAACAGAACCTAAGGATTAAGCATAATAGTAGAAGTTAGGCTTCAGTTGTACACAAAATCCTAAAGAATTGGAATAATTTTGTTCTCAGGCATTTGAAAAATTTCATTTGATGGTATGTGATTTGCGGTTAAATTCACTCCTGAATATTACTGCTCATTTTTTAAAATCTATTTTAGAATTCAACAGGAGTACACAATTAGGGAGGAAAATAATAAACAATAGCTACCTCAGCTATAGATTTTAAACCAAGGATGATGAATCACACAGTTTTAAAGACTAAAGTTTAATTTCAGTTGGTGATAAGTATTACTCTTCAGGCAATTATATTATCTCAACGATATATCATTTTAAATCCCTAAAATGGAAATATCCTCTTTAGCTTGATAAAACAGAATACATTTATATCTCTATAAATATGTTTTTTAAGAAAGGATATGTGAAAGTAATAGGAATATTACCATTTGTATTAGATAGGCAAAAGTGTAATAAATTATTTTGTTTTCTAAACATATGATAGTTTCTCTTCCTATAAACATAGAAATGGATAACCAGGCCAAAACATTTAAAATTTTTGTTTTGAGTTCCCAAAACTCTATACTTAGATTACCTTTGGAGTTCATGTATATATTGTAGATTTTTTAATAGGAAAGGTATCATAAATTATTCTGAGGTTGTGTGTGCTTATAATGGCATTATTTCAATCTTGTTGAAAAGTCTGCGCTTACCTTTCATAAAAGCAGAGAATGACTGCATGCATTTATCACAACTCCATAAACTATATACCCTTTGTTTCAATTAAAGGGTAAAAAAAGAGGCATATAAGTTTAGTACGAAGAAAAAACCCTCTGTGTGTCCATGAATTCTGAGTTAGGCTGTCTGATTTTATAGGAAAACAATAATAATAATAAAAAAAAGCAGCTTAACAGAAGCAAAACTTCTCAGAGTCTTTTTTTAAAAAAAGAGTGTTGCTTCATAAAAGAATTATAGCTGGAACAGCTGCAGGAAAATCTGGCACAAAGATAGGGCTCTGGTAATATGCTCTATTGCTTCCTAAAACAGAAGGAATCACAGTGGCATAAATGTACAAAAGATGAGAGGGTAAAGCACCTATATAATAGTCAATAACATAAAATGTCAATTCTTACTCAACCCTATTCAAACAACCATGCATGATTTCTCCTGAAATTACTACTCCAGGCTTGATGTTTTCTTCATTAGATTTCTTATACCACCTCTACATGGTGTTAAACCAGGGGTGAATAATAGTTGCCCTGAAGCATCATAAAGCAGAACCCCATGCTAACAGTTTCTCTGTAACTACAGAGTGAGAACACTGATTAGCTGTGGAGTGTTACTATGAGGGAACTGAACTGGCAAACGATTTCTCTTCCATTTTCCCAGGCGATGAGAAGAAATCAAAAGCAATGCAATTTTCACAGGGATTTTGTTGTTTAAAACATACAAGAAACTTAGTGTGGCCTTAAAGTTTATGGAAATATTTAAATGCTCTTCTGGGAAGCAAATAGAAGAAAGTCTTTAAAAGGAATGCCAAGATTTATTTTGACCTTTAGCTGAAAGCTGTTTCCCAAAAGCAATACTTTTGGAATGGAAAAGAAAATAATAACGATACTCTTGAGTATTTGTTTCTGCTTCTGTTCAACTCTAATAAAATAGTTATCTATCGCCTGTAGAAAAAATTATCCCAAAATGTATAGGTTTAAAAGAGCCAACTTTTATAACCTCATCGTTTTTGTGTGAGCGATATCTGAGCACAGCTTACCTGGCTCTGAGTTCCTCATGAGGGTTCAGTTAAGCTGTTAGACAGGGCTTCAGGCAACTCCGGGCTAGTGTGCAGCTGAATAATATTCTTCTTCCAAGCTGAGGCACACGATCAATGGTAGGCCCCGGTTGCTCAGCACATAGAATTATCCGAGGCTGCCTGAATGACCTCACAACATGGCAGCTGATGAGAGAGCTCCAGGAAACACCCACCATAGCAGACACAGTCTTTTTGGAACCTGTTCTTAGAAATGACATCGCATCACTTCTGCCATCTTCCATTTTTCAGAAATCTAGACCACATTCAACAGGAAACAATTACATAAAGGAAAGAATATCCAGAGGCTGAGATCATTGGGGGCCATCTTGGAGACTTCTTAGAATATCTTTGTTTCTTTGCTTACTTCTTTTGGCTTAAGAAGAATCAAATTTGACCTGGCACAGTGGCACACGCCTGGAATCCCAGCACTTTTGGAGGTTGAGGCAGGTGGATCACCTGAGGTCAGGAGTTCAAGACCAGCCTGACCCAACATGGAGAAACCCCATCTCTACTAAAATTAAAAAATTAGCTGGGTGTAGTGGTGCATGCCTGTAATCCCAGCTACTCAGGAGTCTGAGGCAGGAGAATCACATGAATCTGGGAGGCAGAGGTTGCAGTGAGCCGAGATCACAGCATTGCAGTCCAGCCTGTGCAACAAGAGCAAAACTCTGTCAAAAAATGAAAAATCAAATTATTCTTCTATCTAATTACAGTCATAGAAACATCTTTCTAAAACTAGCACATTATGAATATATAATATTCTTGTATTTAAGAGCACGTGGCATAAAATGTTAAAGCAATCTTTAAGAACTCTCATTTTACTACTGTATAGAAAATATCCAAGTTATACTTCTCCTTTGCAGATATAAATAATAACTGTTTAAAGGAAATAATACATGTTCACATATACATAATTCATACAGGTTTTGTCTTCAGCTTAGAAGGAAACTGTAGTTCATTTGTTTTTATTACTGTGTTGCTGGTTGTAGGCTAGATAGTGTTAGATCACGGTGCCAGTTGCTTCCCTGTGTACAACTATTGTCGGCATTTTGATGAAAAATTTAAAATAAAATGCATGAGTAGGAAAAGGCAATAAGCCTCTTTAAAAAATGCAGATGTAAATTACAAAGATGTGTTGTCCTGGAAATACTTCTGGAGAGACCTCTTATCTACCGCTTTCTACCTATGACTGCTAACAAGTTGCAGAGAATTAGGTTAGTTTCCTCATTTCTAAAAAGAATGGCTTAGACCAGTAATTTTTAACTTTCTTTTCCCTTGTAAAATGCAGTAATTTTGAAGCAAAATATACCAAAAAGTAAGAGAAAATGCAATGAAGAAAATAATATTTTGGAATTTTAAGTTTTAAACCTTAATAATCTTAACACTACAGCTATTAGTTCCGGGAAAGTATTTGCAATGTATACCACTAATGTTAGGTAGTATGACTTTTACTGCATTTCAGTTTTTTTGAAAGTACTAAATATTAACAATCATTCTCCAAACATACAAAAAGATGTATATTATCAACTTTTTAATCAAATTTCTTTACCATTTTATTTTTTAAAATGTTATTATGTATCATTGTATTACTCCATTCTCATGCTAATAAATACATACCTGAGACTGGGTAATTTATAAAGAAAAGAGGTTTAATTAACTCACAGGTTAGCAAGGCTAGGAAGGCCTCAGGAAACTTACAGTCATGGCAGAAGGGGAAACAAACATGTCCTTCTTCACATGGTGGCAGAAAGGAGAAGAATGAGAGAAGTGCAGAGCAAAGGGGGAAAAGTCCACTACAAAACTATCAGATCTCCTGAGAACTCACTCACTGTCAAGAGAACAGCATGGGTGAATCACCTCCATAATTCGATTACCTCCCACCAGGTCAGTCCCATGACATGCAGGGATTGTAGGAATTACAATTCAAGATGAGATTTGGGTGGGGACACAGCCAAACCAAAACAATCATGTATATTATTAAAATAACTAAAAATTACTATTAAAATCAGATTTTTATGAAAAGCATATGATATTTTTATCTGATTTGCAAATTCGTAACATTATCTGTATTTATATAGAAGCCATAGTTTCTTGCTCCAGTTTAAAAATATTATGGTAATATTTATCACTTAATCTAATAAACTGCTTGTCTACAACAACAATGAAATTACTAGCATTCAATAATTAAGTTACTTAAGCATTCAATAATTAAGTTAATTAAGTTAAGGAGAATATCATTAAACAGGAATCCACATTCAATATCTGACTTACCAAAGTAAATATATGATATGCAGAAAAATGGCTGCCCATTCTTGAGAAACCAAGGTAACATTGAACTTTAATCACTGATCTGATTGATGGTTATATTTTTTACCAAATATTATACTGTTACTATATGGTAAAGAATAAGAAATTAAATAGGATTTAAGGTTAAATTATCAATCCTGAATAATGCCTATTAGAATGAGACATAATTTTTCATCAGCTCTTTATTAACATATTATTCCGTTAAATATTTTACTTCTAATTATTTTATTTCAAATTAAATCTTCCTCTCTTCATCAAAAAGAAAAATTAGCTGAAAGTCTATATGTATTAATTTTCAGCATCACCATTATATAAATCGGCAAATATATTTAAGTGATGGTGCTATATTTAAAATCAACTGCCACGATTATTAAACTAACTTGTATTATATGATTTAACAAATATATGTTCTAATAAATTGTAATGCAATAATAGAAATCATCTATAAAATATTAAACTACATTAGAAATAAATAATAAAATATTATTTTATTATTAATATTAAATAATTATTAAATATTATTAATATTAAATAATATCTCAACAAACTCAGTAGATACCCTAACAGCACGTTGGAAATGACAGAAGATAGCAGAGAAAAAAATAGTTAACTATAGATAGATCAAAAAATGTTTAAATCTGACACTCAAGCTAAAAATAGATCAAGAGAAATTGATAAATCTAAAGATCATGAGAAAAATTGAAAACAAAACCCCAAAGTATGAACAATATTGATCATTTTTACATATGTGTGCTTTGAATTTTAAAAGTAGAGGAGAGTGGCCAGGCCTGGTGGCTCATGCTTGTAATCCCAGCACTTTGAGAGGCCAAGGCAGGAGGATCACCTGAGATCAGAAGTTCAATACCAGCCTGGCCAACATGGCAAAACCCTGTCTTTACCAAAAATACAAAAATTAGTCGGCGATGGTGGCAGACGCCTGTAATCCCAGCTACTTGGGAGGCTGAGATGGGAGAATCTCTTGAACCCAGGATGCGGAGGCTGCAGTGAGCCAAGATTATGCCAAAGCACTCCAGCCTGGGGAACAGAGCAAAACTCATTGTCAAAAAAGAAGATCTTGATTTCCAAACTTGCCACCTATTATCTGGCCCAAGTGTCAGGACTCCTTGCATATATGTACCAGTTCAAGTTACCCAGAACTAGTTTCTGCTTTTCTGGAACAAAAGATAGAAAACTTGCACCAATAGACACAGAATATTTTATTGATAAATTTGCATATCTTTATGCATTGTTTTCCATGCTTACCAGGGTGTCCTCTACAGGAAAGTAGACTGAGACTGCCTCTCCATTCAGGCAAGAGTTATGTTTATGTATTTTCCAAAGAAAATAGGTCCAACCACAATCGCCAATTCAGATTACTTGCATTACAGCTGAGGAAAAATACATAATCCTGTACTGCTCAGCTCAAAGTTGCTAATGTTTCTTTGAGATATGTGAGGCTTTCTCAGCACCAAAAGATAGGCAGACTCTTCATTCTTTTTTAAAATTTTATTTTATCGAATATGGACAAATTATAACTGCACATATTTATGGGGCACAAAGTGATGCTATGATATCTATACACACAATGTGAAATGATTGAAAATAGCCAATTAATGTATTCATCATTTCAAATATTTATCATTTATTCCTCCTGCTTAACTGGAATATTGTACACTCGGCACTGTGCTCCTCATTCCTCCCACTCCCCAGCCTCTTGTAGCCATCTTTCTACTTTATCTTCTATAAGCTCGATTGTTTTAGAGTCTACAATCAAGTGAGAGCATGTACGACTTGTTTCCTGTGCCTGGCTTATTTCACTTAGCATAATTGGACTCTGAGGTAGTCTTAAACCCTTTGATCAACAGTTTAGGAGCATAGTAATAGCCTATCTCCATCCACCACCACTACCACCATCCCAACATACACAAACAATATGACTAAAATACGTTGAAAGGGGAAGACAGTACGTGGATTGACACTGGATAGGAAGGTAGAGGGCACTATGATAGTCTAGATTTTATTCTAGTATCAAAGAGAGATCATTGAGTGGTTTTAAGCAGGAAGTGAAATGTTCCATTTTATAGATCAAAGAAATAACTTTGGCTTCCGAAGAGAGAATAAGTTTTTCAGGGAACTAAGAGTAAAGACGGAGAGAATATTTATAAAGATTTTGCAACGGTCCATCAAAAAATGATTTTAGTGTGGATAGAGGTAGGGAATGAGGAGTGACAAACAGTAAGATAGAAGAATCAAAATAAAATCAAGATGTATCTTTGTTTTGTTTTGTTGTTTTGAGAGGGTCTCACTCTGTCACCCAGGCTGGAGTGCAGTGGCCTGAACATGGCTTACTGCAGCCTTGAACTCTTGGGCTTGTCCAACCCACCTGCCTCAGCTTCCAAGTAGCTAGCACTGCATGTGCTTGCCGTCATACCCAGATGATTTTTAAATATACTTTGTAGAAAAAGAGTCTCACTACATTGCCCAGTCTGGAAGGTATCTTATGTCTACAAACAACGGGACTCTGTGGTAGGTTAGTTGTAGGTAATAAAAGAAAGTGAGGGGCCAGGCATGGTGGCTCAGGCCTGTAATCCCAGCATTTTGGGAGGGCAAGGTGGGCAGATCACCTAACATCAGGAGTTCAAGACCAGCATGGACAACAAGGTGAAACCTCGACTTTACTAAAGACACAAAAACTTAGCCAGGTGTGGTGGTGCATGCCTGTAGTCGCAGCTAGTAGAGGGGCTGAGGCAGGAGAATCACTTGAACCTGGGAGGTGGAGGTTGCAGTGAGCGGAGATTGTGCCACTGCACTCCAGCCTGGGTGACAGAGCAAGACTCCGTCTCAAAAAAATAAATAATTAAAGTGAGGAATAAAAAGTAATTTTTAAACACATGTTGAATAAACCACATTTCTCCGCTCTGTCTTTCCAATTCAGTTCCATTAAACTCATTAATAAATTTAATAAGTAATTCAAGCTAGCATTGATGTAAAGCATAATAAATTACATAGCATTCCTGCATGCATTATCATCTTGCTCCTCAGTAATAATTCTTGAAGGTAAGTTTTAATATTCTCACTTTAGAGATATGAAGCAAAGGCTCAGAAAAGGTCAGTGAATGCTCACAAGCACACAATTAATAAATTACTTATTATGACAGCAACCCAAGTTTACAGCTTCTCAATACTATAGATCTTCCACTGACCACACTGCCTCCCAGGTCAAACTTGAAAGTGCTTGATTTTGAAACATAAGAAACACTAAGAACTATATCTATCATGATGCATTAGGTTATCTCTTTATATGTAAGTTTGTCATGAGCATCATTATTATCCATGTCTTTAAAAATAGCCTAGATTTCCATTTTAAAAAATAAATTCACGTTTCCTGAGTATTGCCATCATCTACACTTTCCTAAGCAGATGCAAATTTGGAGCACCAATAGGAAAATGAATTTGAGCACCATTTGCTTAAAATAAGTTTTCTTTTTAACCTAAAATGTAATGAATGAGTCCAAAAATGTAAATGCAAAAATATACCCTTGGGTAGTGTTGGGACTTATTTGTAGAGTCTATCGTGGAATCATGGAATTCCATGTAGAATGGACCTTAAGTCACATTTCATATTATAAACATCCTTAGTATACATGAACAAGTGTTGATAAATCTACAGTGGATAAAGGGATGATAAGAATAAGAAACAAAGAAAGTATGACTAAGAGCAACAGAAAGAAAACTGGATAGACACATGGGTCCCTTTGTTTCGTTACACTGTGCACTGTAAGAAAAAATATTTTTTAGGTTTTGGCTAATTGATTGAGAAACGTTCCCAATTTGGTGATGAAAGAATAAAATTAGAAGTTTCATTTAATTTCATAGATCTCAGAATTTTCAACCAGAATCACCAATTAGTTTAGGATAGCTTTTCTCCTCTGCTGCTTTGCATTTCATGCAAAGAAATGTGTACGAAATATAACCTCAACATTTTTATTTATTTGGGATTGAGACATATTGCATATACACACCTGCCAATTATTTTATGTCAGTTTTAAAGAAGGACCTGAACTGAATGGGGTAATGAAAGGATTATGCTTCTATGTTTCTGACAAGATCAAAGGCCCTTTAATCAAAATAGACAAGGGGTAAATAAAAGATATGTCATGCACAGACTTGATCAATATCTTTATGAAAACTGCACAAGAGAATAGTATTTTGATGTAGCACTTTAAGTCATGTTTATTATTCTCAGGCAAGATGGTCCAATAGGAAGAACTCCGGTCTGCAACTCCCAGCAAGACCAACGCAGAAGGTAGGTGATTTCTGCATTTCCAACTGAGGTACCTGGCTTATCTCACTGGGACTGGTTAGACAGTGGGTGCAGCCTATGAAGAGCAAGCTGAAGAGAGGTGGGGCCTTGGCTTACCCAGGAAGCACAAGGGGTTGGAACTTTCTGCCCTAGCCATGGGAAACCATGAGGGACCCTGCCGTGAGGGACAGTGCTATCCAGCCCAGATACTATGCTTTTCCCACAGTCTTTGCAACCCACAGACCACAAGTACCTTCACACCCTCGGATACCTACACACCAGGGCCCTGAGTTTCAAGCACAAAACTGGGTGGCTATTTTAGAGGGCATTGAGCTAGCTGTAGGATTTTTTTTTTGGTACCCCAGTGTCACCTGGAACTCCAACGAGACAGACCATTCACTCCCTTGGAAAGGGGGCTAAGCCAGGGAGCCAAGTGGTCTAGCTCACTCCCACGAGCCCAGCAAGCTAAGATCCACTGGCTTGAAATACTCGCTGCTAGCCCAGCAGTCTGAAGTCAACCTAGGACTCTAAAGCTTGGTGGGGGAGGGGAATCCACCATTACTGGGGCTTGAGAAGGCCATTTTCCCCTCACAATGTAAACAAAGCCACGGGAAATTTGAACTGGCTGGAGCCCATGGCAGTTCCACAAAGCCACCGTAGCCAGACTGCCTCTCTAGTTTCCTCCTCTCTGTTCAGGGCGTCTCTGAAAGAAAGGCAGCAGTCCCAGGCAGGGGCTCATAGATAAATCTGCCATGTGCCTGGGACCTGAAGGAAGGGGCAGCTGTGGCTGCAGCTTCAGCAGACCTCAGTGTTTCTGCCTGCCAGTTCTGAAGAGAGCAGCGTATCTCCCAGCACAGTGCTCAAGCTCTGCTAAGGGACAGACTGCCTCCTCAAGTGGGTCCCTGACCCCCGTATCTCCTGATTGTGAGATCTCTCCCAGCAGTGGTCAACAGACACCTCATACAGGAAAGCTCTGGCTGGCATCTGGCCGGTGCCCCTCTGAGACAGAGCTTCCAGAGGAAGGAACAGGCAGCAAGCTTTGCTGTTCTTCAGCCTCTGCTGGTGATATCCAGGCAAACAGGGCCTAACGTGGACCCCCAGCAAACCAGCAGACCTGCAGAAGAGGGGCCTGACTGTTAGAAGGAAAACTAACAAACAGAAAGCAATAGCATCAGCATCAAAAAAAGGACGATCACACAAAAACTCCATTTGAAGGTCACCAACAACAAAGGCCAAAGGTAAGTAAATCCAGGAAGATGAAGGAAAACCAGCACAAAAAAAGCTGAAAATTCCAAAAACCAGAATGCCTCTTCTCCTTCAAAGGATCACAACTCCTTGCCAGCAAAGGGACAAAACTGGACAGAGAATGAGTTTGACAAATGGATAGAGGTAGGCTTTAGAAGCTGAGTAATAACCAACTCCTCTGAGCTAAAGGAGCATGTTCTGAACCAATGCAAGAAAGCTAAGAACTTTGACAAAAGCTTAGAGGAATTGCTAATGACAATTACCACCTTAGAGGAGGTCATACATGACCTGATGGAACTGAAAAATATGGCATGAGAACTTCTTGAAGCATACACAAGTATCAATAGCAAAATGAATCAAGCCAAATAAATCTAGAACCAGAAATATCATTTTGACCCAGCAATCCCCCATTGCTGGGTATATACCCAAAGGATTACAAATCATTCTACTACAAAGACACATGCACACGTATGCTTATCGCAGCACTATTCACAGTAGCAAAGACTTGGAACCAAATGTCCGTCAAAAATAGACTGGATAAAAAAAATATGGCACATATACAATGTGGAATGCCCTGCAACCATAAAAAGAATGAGGTCATATCCTTTGCAGGGACATGGATGAAGCTGGAAACCATCATTCTCAGCAAACTGACACAGGAACAGAAAACCAAACACCGCATGTTCTCACTCATAACTGGGAGTTGAACAATGACACAGGGAGGGGAACATCACACACTGGGGCCTGTCGGGAGTTGGGGGACTAGGGGACGGATAGCATTAGGAGAAATACTTGACGTAGATGACTCAGGTTGATGGGTCCAACAAACCACCATGGCATATGCATATCCATGTAATGAACCTGCATGTTCTGCACATGTATTCCAGAACTTGAATTATATTTTTTAAAAAAGATGCTCTCAGGGCCGGGCGGGGTGGCTCATGCCTGTAATCCCAGCACTATCTCTACTAAAATACAAAAATTATCCAGGCGTGATGGTGTGCGCCTGTAGTCCCAGCTACTTTGGGAGGCTGAGGCAGAAGAATTGCTTGAACCCGAGAGGCGGAGGTTGCAGTGAGCCAAGATCGTGCCACCACACTCCAGCCAGGCACCTGGCAACAGAGCAGGACTCTGTCTTAAAAAAAAAAAAAAAAAAAAAAAAAAAAAAAAAGATGCTCTAATAAAGCAACTGTTTAGAATTCAAAGAAAATTCTGTTTATTGATGAATGTGAGTCCTTTTTATTTTTAAAATAATAATCTGTGAACTGGTTGGTGAATCAGGCCATTCCATTTGTTGTCAGGAACCTTCACCTGCCTCACTTCACCACTGAAGTGCTGCACAGACATCCCTTTCTCAGCACGGTCATGTAGATTGATGGACCGTTCTTTTAGTACTTCAGTTGTCTTAGGCAAGAAAACTAACCATTACGTCCAATGACTCTCTGCACAGTATTTTAATAGCAAAGTTTATGTCTGCTTTTCTCACTTTATAAAATTGAGTCTCTAGTCTTTTTAATATTTTGATAGATTTCTTCTGCTCTGAATAAACTTGTTTTAAGGTGAATTCTGGAAGGCAATGGGAAATAAGAGATACAGACCCTCTGTGTTTGAATGCCTTAAATATCTGTTTGGTGATTTGTTTCCTGCTTTTACATTATGTATTTGCTTATTTTTATTGCCCTGGTAAGAACTGAATTTTTATAAGAGCTAAACGCAAGACAAAAGGTTGTTTCATTCTTTTCCTAATATTAACCAAACTAAAATTTTCCATATTTTCATAAGCTATGAATCAAAACCCAAAACAAGCTCCCTGTCAGAAACCAAACAGTGCATTTTTATATATGGCTGCCAAATAGTTGCTAAGTCTATGAGTTTCTAAACCACTCTCCCTGTTTCGCTATCATTTATAAAGGGAAAAACAAGTACATGTGTTGTTTCCTTGAATATATTTGAAAATACACTGATGCTTGAGGGAGAATATTTTTTATATGTTGACATTTATTTCTTCTTTTGCCATTGTGTATTTATAACTTGTCTCCTCTTGTTTTTATTGTCTCACTAATCTTTCCCCTTAGCAGATTCTTTCTACTTTATTAGAAATCCTTGGCTTTTTCAGAAAGGTACTTTTTATATCCCCGTGGAAGTAAATTGGCCTCAGTTGTTTTAGCACATCAGCTTTTGGGGAATAAATTGGAGACCTTAGACATGTTTCTTAACATGAATCCGATGCTTCAAAGAAATGTCTAGAAAACATACTATTAGGAAACAATCACGCTTAAATATATGTCGTTAAAAAAATCTTTCCAGCCATTTTATTTCATTTCATATAAAAACTGGATTTTTATATGCCTGCAGTTAATCTGATCTTTTACTATATTCTAAATTAAATCTTTCTATGATATTATGCATGTAGTTATACTCCTATACTCCTGAACATTTGAAAATAGTTGTAGTTTCCTCTGAGATAAGCATGGCATTGATTTACATGAGAAATATATTAAATATTAGCCATTTGGCCAAAAGTTAAATGCCTTACAGTTGTGGAGAATTCTTTATGAATACACTAATGTCAATTAGGTAATAATATTTGTTGACATTATAGGTATGTTCAGTATTATGTTATAATTATAGTCTTTCTAGAGTTTTGGATGTTTAGTTATCCGGTCTTTACAGTAATTTTTTCTGCAAGCTTTTGTAAATCTATTTGTAGGTAGTAAGCCCACTTCTAGATTTTATTCTTATCAGGAAATATTTCATCTCCCATAAATCATATCTAGAAAAATGAAAGATAAATCCTCATATTGGTTGGTGATTGTGAGTTTTCTACTAAATTTTATTAAATATCTAATCATCTTTTTAAATGTAATCATTCTAACAGGTTACATACACTATAAGAATGAGAATGTGTTTGATTCTTTTCGGCTAGGAGAGTCTCTTTTCATGTCCTCCTGGGATGCAAGGAATTAAACATCTTTTAGGCAAACTTTTCTCATTATGCTGTTTAATATTCTTATCCTTGGTTTTATGTGGGTTAGAGTTCCTCTTCACCTAAAGAATAAATAATACTAAATTCTCACTGAAGACAACCTGCAACCTGTATTCAAACTATCTTTTCATCCTGATTACATTTTTTAGTTTCTCTTTGTATATTTCATCATACCTTACACAGAGTTAGCAAAATGAATTAGTTTAATACATGAGTTAATGAATCCTTTCAGGAATGAATAAATAAAACTCACACTTTATCAGGTTAATATCATCATTCTAGAAAAATGAGTTCATCTGACTTTTTGTAAAGAAGTCTTGCTTTTCCACCGCTCTCTCTCTGATCCTGCGTCCCACCATCCCTACCTCTACATGATAGAATGCCAGTTATTTTCCAGATATAGCTCAAATGCCTTTCCTGATGTATCTAGAAGCAACTTCCCCATTTTCTGAATTCCATAGACCCTGGATCTCTCATAAAATGTGGCATTACGACTATAGTAAAGCTAGCTAGTAATTATCTAGTGCTTATTAGTGTCCATACATAGTTCTTTATTCATTGTTTTTAATGTCATGCAACCTTTACAAATTAAAAAAAGATAAAGATTCAAAGCTGAGGAAACTGATGCAATAATATTCATGGGTAGTCAAACTTGGATTGGAACCCAAGAAGCTTGATCCAGAGCCTATGCTACACATTATGCTGAATGTAAAGACATAGTATTATGATTCTCTCTCTATACATAAAATTTATTTCAACATTTTATATATACATGCACATGACACATATATATATATGTATGTATATATGTATATATATATATGTATGTATGTGTGTATATATATATATATATATATACATATATATATACTCAAGAAGGATCTCTAAATAGAATTGAATCACAGGTATGTTTTGAACTTGACCTGTGTGCTTCTCCTGTATGGCTCATCAAAAGCTGTTTCAAACCAAGTAACTATCTCTTGATTTTTCCAACATTTATCGTGTATTCAAGCCCAAAATATATCTAATTGCATGATGTCATTAGACTTGCTTCCTGTTTCTGAATAATTATCATTTTCTCCTGACCTTTAATCTTTCTGAAATGTATAACTCTTCTGTCTGCAACTAAATTTAAGTAAGTACATTCATAAGAGACTAAATTGTAGGATGAGTGTATTACAAACAAGGTGAAAGGATGACAAATAGTTTAATTATATTACAACAGTATTTTAAAAGATTATATTGCACATTCTATCTCACTATTTCCAAAACTCTATTTCAAGAAGCTAATGTATATAGATAGACAAATAGGCCTCTTATACTTGGAGAATTCCTCCCACCGTCTAGGTGTCTTTTTTTTTTCTCTTTAGGTTCTGGGGTACATGTGCAGATCATGCAAGATTGTTGCATAGGTACATACATGGCAATGTGGTTTGCTGCTTCCATCCCCCCATCACCTATCTGGCATTTCTCCCCATGTTATCCTTCCCCAACTTCCCCATCCCCCACTGTCCCTCCTTAACGCCCCCCCAACAGACCCCAGCGTGTGATGCTCCCCTCCCTGTGTCCATGTCTTCACATTGTTCAACAACCCACCTATGAGTGAGAACATGCAGTTGATTTTCTGTTCTTGTGTCAGTTTGCTGAGAGTGATGGTTTCCAGATTCATCCATGTCCCTACAAAGCACACGAATTCATCATTTTTTATGGCTGCATGGTGTACATACGTCACATTTTCCTTGTCCAGTCTATCACTAATGGGCATTTGGGTTGGTTCCAAGTCTTTGCTATTGTAAACAGTCCTGCAATGAACATTCGTGTGCATGTGTCTTTATAATAGAATGATTTATAATCCTTTGGATATATACCCAGTAATGGGATTGCTGGGTCAAATGGAATTTCTATTTCTAGATCCTTGAGGAATTGCCACACTGTCTTCCACCATGGTTGAACTAATTTACACTCCCACTAACAGTGTAAAAGTGTTCTGTAGGGCTATTGGCCCCACAGGATCGTGGGGTGTCCCTTAGGCTGTGCTGAAGTGTAGGATCCAAGAAGTAAAGAGACAGGACGCTGAAGAACTATATAAGAGCAGCTGGACTCGGGAAGCAATGCCACCTATGAGCAGAGACAGGTGAGGCCTCAAATGCCCAGAAGCGTCTGTATTTATTAGGTACAAGCGGGGAAGGGTCCTAAGTGAGGTCATCATCTATAGGCTCAGTGATAGGGCATAAATAATCACATGAGTCACAAGCTAGGGGGCCACCCCATTATGTCACCTGGGCAGAGGGGTGGGCTGTGCACAGTAGGGGGTCGTGCCGTGCACAGTAGCAGAGGGTTGTGTACAGAAAAGGGGTCCATCCCCATTAGGTCACTGAGGCAAGGAGGTGGGCTGTGTGCAACAGGTGTCATGCGCAACACTTCTTATCTGGGGGCTAGAGACTTCAAAGGGTTTCTAATAGAAAGATACTGTAAGCCAATGCAGTGGGAGCTGACAGACTTGTGCTCTTCTCTTAAGATATTACGGGAGGATGATTTGAGCTAGCACAGAAGCGAGAAAAGATTGACAGGGTATACAGCCACTGTGACTGGTCATACCAGAGGGGTTCTTCTCCCTCAGTTATTTCCAGGATCTTAGGCCTGAGGCTGACTTTCCACAGGAACTGGATGCAGGGTACTACAACCCCTTTATCAGGAGGGGAGGCTCTTGCTCCAAGCCTGCCCTATAGCATATGCCCTTTCAGGCAGGGACGCCACCGCCTGGGTCTTTGGTTCTTGTCCTGGTCTGGCTGTTTTCCCTTGTACCACTTCTGTTCTGTGACTGCTCTAGGCATTCCTCCTACTACAAACTACTATATGGTTATATAGAAGGATTATCTAAATCAGCACTAAATGTGTTGGTACAGCTCTGACTACAATACCTATATGATTATATAGAAAGATTATATGGAACTAAGTATGATTATATATATAAGCTAGATATAGTAAGCAGTGAGTTGTACTTCTCACTAATTGTGCTTGGGGTCTGCACAGTTCTCATTCCTCAGTGCCCATGGGGGTGTTACCCACAGTGTTCCTATTTCTCCACATCCTCTCCAGCATCTGTTGTCTCCAGATTTTTTTTAATGATCACCATTCTAACTAGTGTGAGATGGTATCTCAATGTGGTTTTGATTTGCATTTCTCTAATGACCACTGTCTCATCTAGGTTTCTATAGCTCATATTTCAATCACCCACTTACCAAATTTTATTATGCTATTTTTCTTTTCAAATGTGTGACTTTCTCCAGTCTGTGGGTTTCTTGAACATGGCAGCTCTTTTAAATATAGATATTGACCTAACATGGCATTTTTTTTTTATTTTAATTTTTTTTATTTTAATGGGTACATAAAAGGTGTATGTATTTATGAAGCACATGAGATATTTTTATGCAGGCCTACAATATGTAATAATCTTTTCAGGGTAAATGGGGTATCTGTCACCTCACTTACCATTTCTCTGTATTACAAAATTCCAATGATACTCTTAGTTATTTTAAAATATATGATTAATTACTGTTGACTGTAGTCACCCTGTTGTGCTATCAAATACTAGATCTTACTCATTCTTACTATACTTTTGTACCCATTAACCATTCTCACTCCTTCCACCCACAACATCCGTCCACACACTTTCCCAGCCTCTGCTAACCATCCTTCTACCCTCCATCTCCATAGCATGCCTTTTGCTGATGATCTAACCTAATAAACTCTTCTCCCCATATCACTCTTTTCCCTCACATTACTCTGCTATATTCTCTTAATAGACCAAAATTACTCATTATTTATTTGAGATGGAGTCTTGCTCTGTCTCCAGGCTGGAGTGCAGTGGTGCAATCTCAGCTCACTGCAACCTCCACCTCCTGGTTCAAGAAACTCCTCTGCCTCAGCATCCTGAGAGGCTGAGACTACAGACACAAGCAACCACGCCCAGCTGGTTATTTGTATTTTTGGTGGAGACAGGGATTCACCATGTTGGCCAGGATGGTCTCCGTAACCTGACCTCGTGATCTGCCTGCCTCTGCCTCCCAAAGTGCTGGGATTACAGGTGTGAGCCACTGCGTCCTCCAATTTTTTTTGTCTCTTAACATTTTCTGTATCCAATCTATCACCTCCTCCTTGTAACTTCCCATAAGAGCAGGGACTTGTCTTGCTCCACGCTGAATTTCCTGGACAGAGAAGTGGACCTGTCATTAAGAACTTGCCCTATGTATCTGGGTGCTCCTGTAATGGTTGCATATATATTTAGGATCGTTAGCTCTTCTTGTTGCATTGATCCTTTCACCACCATGTAATGTCCCTCTTTGTTTCTTATGGTCTTTGTTGTTTTAAAGTCTGTTTTATCAGAGATGAAAATTGCAGCTTCTGGTAATGCTAGCTGGCTGTTTTGCCCATTAGTTGATGTAGATTCTTCATTATGGTGATGCTCTTTA
>PVKP010007975.1:20313-74891 GCA_004027715.1 Plecturocebus donacophilus | reverse complement strand
CTAAGTCTCTTTGTAAGTCATTAAGAACTTGCCCTATGTATCTGGGTGCTCCTGTAATGGGTGCGTATATATTTAGGATTGTTAGCTCTTCTTGTTGCATTGATCCTTTCACCACCATGTAATGTCCCTCTTTGTTTCTTATGTTCTTTGTTGTTTTAAAGTCTGTTTTATCAGAGACGAAAATCGCAGCTTCTGGTAATGCTAGCTGGATGTTTTGCCCATTAGTTGATGTAGATTCTTCATTATGGTGATGCTCTTTACCTTTTGGTATGTTTTTGGAATGGCTGATACTGGTTGTTCCCATCTATGTGTAGTGCTTCTTTCAGAAGCTCTTGTAAAACAGGCCTGGTGGTGATATAATCTCTGAGTACTTGTTTGTTCGCAAAAAAATTTATTTTTCCTTTGCTTATGAAGCTTAGTTTGGCCAGATATGAAATTCTAGGTTCAAAGTTCTTTTCTTTAAGGATGTTGAATGTTGGCCCCCACTCTCTTCTGGCTTGTAGGGTTTCTGCTGAGAGATCTGCTGTGAGTCTGATGGGCTTCCCTTTGTGGGTAATCCGACCCTTCTCTCTGGCTGCCTTTAGCATTTTCTCCTTCATTTCAACCGTGGTGAATCAGACGATTATGTGTCTTGAGGTTGCTCTTCTTGAGGAATATCTTTGTGGTGTTCTCTGTATTTCCTGGACTTGAATATAGGCCTGCCTTGCTAGGTTGGGGAAGTTTTCCTGGATAATATCCTGAAGAGTATTTTCCAGCTTGGATTCATTCTTTTCATCACATTCAGGTTCACCTATCAAAGCAGATTAGGTCTTTACACATAGTGCCATATTTCTTGGACACTTTGTTCATTCCTTTTTACCCTTCTTTCTATCTAATATCTAAACAAGAGCCTTCTTTCTATCACCTTGCCTTCTCGATTCATTTCACCAAGTCGATCTTTGACCTCTGATATCCTTTCTTCTGCTTGGTCAATTCAGCTGTTGAAACTTGTGCATACTTCACGAAGCTCCTGTGTTGTGTTTCTCAGCTCCATCAATTCACCTATATTCCTCTCTAAGTTGTCCATTCTCATCAGCATTTCGTCAAATCTTCTTTCAAGGTTCTTAGTTTCTTTGCATTGGGCCAGAACATGTTCCTTTAGCTCACAGAAATTTCTTATTATCCACCTTCTGAAGCCTGATTCTGTGAGTTCATCACACTCATCCTCCGTCAGGCCTTGTTCTCTTGCTGATGAGGAGCTGCGATCCCCTGTAGGAGGAGAGGCATTCTGATTTCGGGTGTTCTCAGCCCTTTTGCACTGGTTTCTTCCCATTTCCTTGGATTTACCCACCTGTCATCTTTGTAATTGCCGACTTTCAGTTTGGGTCTCTGGATGTCTGGCTTGTTGGTTATGAAGTTTTTTCTGTTCCTTAGTTTTCCTTCGGTGGATGCCCCTTCCCCACAGAGCTGGGCCTTCCCGGGTTCAGCTGTGCTTGCTGTCAGTCCTCAGCACTTCCAATTGCTTTTCTCCTTGTGGGGATGGGACCAGCGGAGCCCGACTAAAAGGGCACCCAGTCCCGTATACTCCACACTGAGAAGTGCCACACTGGCCAAAAGAGTCGCCCTGGTGACCTGTGTGGCTCCTTTGCTGAGAATCTCCCAGTTTGTGGGCATCAAAAATTCGTCTGCACTCTCTCAACTCAAAAATTCGTCGGCATCTGCTCACTCTCTGCGCTTTCACTGGGAGCTACAATCCTCAGCTGCTGCTATGCGGCCATCTTGGATCTCTCTCCACCTGGTGATGAAGTTTTTTCTGTTTCTTAGTTTTCCTTTGGTGGATGCCCGTTCTCCACAGAGCTGGACCTTCCCGGGTTTGCTGTGCTTGCTGTGAAACTCTCAGTCCTCAGCGCTTCCAATTGCTGTTTTCCTTGTGGGGATGGGACCAGCCAAGCCCGTCTGTCCCATATACTCCGCACCGAGAAGCGCCGCGCTGGGGCACCGGCGAAACAGCCGTGCCGGCCAAAAGAGTCACGCTGGTGACCCGTGTGGCTCCTCCGCTGGGAATCTTCTGCTCTGTGGGCAACAAAAATTCATTGGAAAGTGCGGTGTCCACTCGTTTTCTGCGCTTTCACTGGGAGCTACATTCCTGAGCTGTTGCTAATCAGCCATCTTGGATCTCTCCCTCGACTTATGGTTTTATTTAATGATTTCTTGACTCTAAGGTAGTACAAAAATGCTACTCATTGAGTAGAAACTTTACTCCAATATACATACAACCATTCTGTTTTTCACTTTCAGTATAATATTTAATGAATTAAATGAGATATTCAGTACTTCATTATAAAATAGTTTTGTGTTAGATTTTTCCCAACTGTAGGTTAATGTAATTGTTCTGAGCAGGTTTAAGGTAGGCTAAACTAAGCTATGATATTTAGTTGGTTAGGTGTTGATATGATTTGGCTCTGTGTCCCAACCCAAATCTCATCTTGATTATTAATCCCCATGTGTGGAGGAAGGGACCAGGTGGGAGGTGAATGGGTGGGGTGGGGGGCAGTTTCCTTTATGCTGTTCTTGTGATAATGAAGGCAATGTCACAAGATCTCAGGTTTTAAACATGGCAGATTTCCCTGTGCCCTCTCTCTGTCTCCTACTGTCCTGTGAAAATGTGCCTTGCTTCCCATTCACCCTCCTCCATGTAAGTTTCTTGAGGCCTCCCCAGCCATGCAGAGCTATAAGTAAATTAAATCTCTTTGCTGTATAAATTACCTAGTCTTGGATAGTATCTTTATAACAGTGTGACAATGGACTAATACAGATGTATTTAATGCATTTTTTATTTCTGATATTTTTTACTTACTATGGGTTTATTGGGATATAATCCCTTGTAAGTCAAGGAGCATCTGTAATTTAAATATAAAAGTGACAGGATTTGCTGATGGGTTGGTTATGGAATAAAAGACAATAATAAGGAGAACTCTGATGTTTAGTAAGAGCTTTTATGTAAGAAGGACATTAGATTTTGTCAGTTATTTGAAGTTGTTATATGGTAATGTTCAATATGTCTTGTTAAGTAACCTTCACTTACAAGAAGAATAACTTCAACTAACACTGTAGTAGGCTGTTTGGTTGCAATTGTTGTATTAAGGTAATGTGGACCTTATTCATGGATTCATTAGATAAATATATATATTGAATGCCTACACAGAATGGAAACACTGTTGTAGGCTCTGGGTATATAATTTTAAGTAAGATACATAGATTCACCATAATCATAACACATATAGATCAGGAATGTTAAATCATTAGGCTACATTTATAATTAAACATAAATGCTTATTCTATAGAGATATTTAAAATATAGTTAATACAATAAAAATTATAGGAATCATTTTCTATTTTCCATCTCCTATCTGGAGTATGCTACTTATGCTTCAGTTTCCTAGGCTGTGGGCCCCATCAAGCTGAGAAAATAAGGGGAGAGAAAACTAGACAACTAGACAACGTTAAAAATGCTTTCTAAGAGACAGAAAACAATATGAGAGAGAAAGAGATACAGAAAAAAAATAATAGAGTTATGCTATAAGTGGCAAATAAAGTCAACAAAAACAAAACTAAACAAGAAAAACAAAACCAATTTGATTATCTCATAGATAAGTGGTTGTCAATGGTACAAGGTGATGATTTTGGCACCCAGGAGACATTTGACCCTGTCTGTAGACACTTTTGGTTGTCACAACTGGATGGAAAGTTGCTATTGACATTTAGTGGGTAGAGGCCAAGGATCCTGATAAAAATTCTACAATGCATGGAACAACTACTCACAACAAAGAATCATCTGGCCCAAAATGTCAATAGTTCTGAGACTCTGAAACTCTGATCTAGATAAAGGTTCTTAAAATATAAAGTCTAATTATCATAAATTAGCAAATAAAGCCCTGCAACTATTAATGCTGGCTTATCTAAAATACTTATCTCTATAGATGTTCTCTACTTTGGTATTGTTAGTCAAAATATTGAAGCAGATTAAATAACAAAATCTGAAAACTATGTCATCATAAAATTAATTTTAAGATTAATTATTTTGCCCAAGGTGATGATGTGATAAAAAAAAAGAGATGCAGCTAGAAAACATATCACATATCAAGACTTTGACTATAGAGAGCTGAAGACAATGTGAAATAAACCATGAATTCATTTGGGTTATACCCTCAAATCTATCCCTGTAAGCAGACCTGTATAGAAACTAAATTATAATCAGAAGATAACTATATGAGTATGGAATTAAACATAAAAAGGTTTATTTATTATCTAAATGCTTAATACATATGTTATAGAATATCAAGTAAACCATTTTAATAATCATTAAATCATAACCGTTTTAACTATTGACAAAGATAATAAACATATTCTTAATATAAATAAGAAATTAAGCTTATTTCTATTAATTCTTAATTATAAGAATTTTGTTGCAAGTTAAAAAAAAAAAGGCCTATCTCAAGATGTTATGGACAATAAGTGGGTTTCTAGTTCACATAAGAAGAAGTCAAGAGGTGGTTTGGACTTGGAATCCTCAGATAACAGTATGAAATGTTACAAAAGGAAGTCATACTTTTTTGTTCCTTTTAAAGAGAAAGAACATGTCTTTGTTGACCAATGAAACAAGAGGACATTTCCTGCTTTAAAGAAAATTTCAAATTGATCTCATTATCAGATAAGTTACATGCCCATTCTGTAAACAAATCTTTCATGGGAATGGAATTACCATGAATGTTCTGTATTATTGGTTCACAAATTTTGGTCTCAGACTCCTTTATGGCCCTAAACATTATTAAAGATTTCTAAAAGTCTTTGTTAATGTGGTATATCTATCAATATTTACACTATTTGAAATTAAAATTGATAATTTTTAATAATTGATCTAATTAATTTTTAAATAATAAACCTATTATATATTAACAGAAATATATTTATGAAAATCTGTATTTTCAAAAAATATTTAAAGAAAAGGGTAGCATTGTTTTCCATTATTTCAAATCTCTTTAACATCTAACTTAATATAAGACATTTAGATTCTCATATTTGTTTCTGCATTAAATCTCTTGTGATGTATTGTTTTGGTTGAAGTATATAAAGAAAATCCAGCCTCACTGAGATATGTAGTTGGAAAAAGAGAATTTAATAACCTTTTCAAAAAATTGTAGCTATTCTTTAATACTACATCAAAATGTGACATGTTTTAGTATCTTAGAAGTTAGTTGTAATGTGGAATCTGAAGTCATATCAATTACTTTTCTAACTATGCTACCTTAAAAATCTATTTGTTTATTTTGCACTTTTTTTTTTTAGAATGATTTTCGCTCTTGTTTCCCAGGCTATAGGGCAAGGGTGTGATCTCTCTCACCACAACCTCAGCCTCCCGGCGAGGTTTCTCCATGTTGGTCAGGCTGGTCTCAAACTCCCAACCTCAGGCGATCTGCCTGCCTCAGCCTCACAAAGTGCTGGGATTACAGGCCTGAGCCACCATGCCTGGCCTTATTTTGCACTTGAATGGGTCTTCTACATATGCATAATTTTGTAATAGCTTGAGTTGATCATTTACAAAATATTTGTTCTCTGAATTACACAGATATTCCGAGTGTTGACACATTTTCTTCCATGATATAAAAGTATCATATTTTAAATATCTCCACTAATTTCATCCAAAGAGCCTTGAAGAGTGAGGAAGCTGCACATGCTCACAATGGAGTACATGTTTTCTAAAATTCTAAATTTTGCTTAAAAGCCCAAATTTTATCATAGGAAACAAATGCTACAAATTGATTTCCTTGAAATAAAAGGTCCACAGTTTATTATTGAGAAATGGTTGTTAAAAACTGAAGTCTGATAACCATAGCTTGTCTGTGAGTCATTTTTCAAGTAAAGATGCTGTTTCATGAAAAAAAAAATAGTGGCTAATTCAGCTCTCAACTTTAAAAATCAAGCATTTTTCTGTGAAATAATCATACTGCAAAATGCAGTGTAGGTGTTTTCCATGTATAACAATAAACCTATCACATGTTAATGAGTTTGCTTCTTCACAAGGAATTTCAAAATGACAAGCCTTCAAGAGTCAAGATTTAATAAAAGTAGTAATTTATACTGCTTCATGAAGAAACTTCTTAATGAAACTTGATATTCTTTCTGTCTTATTTTGAGTCTGTGGTGGTAAACAATACAATGGCTATTGGCAGAGTTTTAGCCCATGCCTTGCTTTGTGTTGAGATGCTAGAAATTTTACCTACCACTGCTTTTGAGCCATCAGTTCAAATGTTAACACAATAAAAAGGTAATTAGTGCATTACTATTTGTATAAAAATAATTTTGATATTTTAAAATTATTCTCTTTATATTGATATTTGACTATTTGATAATATTATGTATTGCTTGTGGACAACATTTTAAGAACCACTGCTCTAAACTGAGATTCACCCATTGGGGTTAGAGTTGAACTAAGTCTCCTGGGAGCATATTCACCCATCACTTGAACAAGCCTATAGTTCTGTTCACAGGAACTATGCCATGATTGATGAGCAAGCAACTATTAACAACATTGTATGCCATGGTTTTGTTTTATTTTGTTTTGTTTTTGTTTTTGTTTTTTATTGAGACAGAATCTCGCTCTGTCACCAGGCACGAGGCTGGAGTGCAGTGGCACGATCTCAGCTCACTGCAACCTCCGCTTCCTGGGTTCAAGCAATTCTCGTGCCTCAGCCTCCCAAGTAGCTGGGACTACAGGTGCACACCATCATGCCCAGCTAATTTTTGTATTTTAGTAGAAATGGGGTTTCACAATGCTGGCCAGGATGGTCTCGATCTGTTGACCTTGTGGTCTGCCCTCCTCGGCCTCCCAAAGTGCTGGGATTACAGGCATCAGCCACCGCGCCCAGCACCATGGTTTATACATTAAAGATAAGCTTAGTTTATCAAGTGAAACTATTTTCTGTCTGGTGAAATAAGCCTTATGCCTGTCTGTAAAGTGAAATTTGAGAGGGGAAAATGTACATAGTATAAAATGTCTTACCTATTGCTATAAATTCAGTAATTTACAACCTTATTCCCTTACTGGTTAGATCTATTTTAGCAGTATTCTCGGTTTTATTACTTACTAACTGTGGATTTAGGTAAGTTACTTTGTCTCTTTAGGTCTTAATTTTGTACCTTTAAAGCGGATACCTTGTAACGTGTTCTATTACATGGTTATGGATAAGTATACTCTGTTTCTAGTTAGAAAATAACAGTACTCAGAATGCTTATGCCGAAGCCAAAAAATTGGAAGAAATATTTCTTTAATCTTGATAAGAAGCCTAATGGAGCTACCGTTAGTTGCTGTTAACATATAATTTAACAAACCTTGACTTCTATTATATGCTACCTTTGTACTTACCTGCTGTGGGTGTAAGGATACATTCAGCTTCTAAGAGATTTGTGTAATAATTTCCTTTAAAAGTTAGCAACATATTCAAGGAAAGACTTTTTTGTCTCTAATTTTTTTTGAAATATGTGTTTCCAATTTGGTTTTTACTGAGAAAAAAATAGTGTCTGTTCAAGAGAACAACAGGTGACCTTTAAAAATAAAATGACAGAAGAACTATGTGTACTCAATGAAATTTGGATAATTTAACATTCAAAAATTAATTCAAGGAAGAACTCTTAAGTCTTCAAACAACCTTAGTGTGCTTGGAGAACCCAGAGGTGAAGCCTTGGAAAGTGTATTTCAACTAAAATAAGAAAAGGAGTTTTTTGGTTTTTGGTTTTTGTTTTTTTAAATTAACCTTTATAGAATCTAGTAAACTGCCCAGGCTCTTCTCTATTTCGTTTATCTGTTCAAATTTGTTTTATTCTTTGAAATGCCAGATTGAATCCTTCCTGTTTTATGCAGTTTATCCTACCTTCTCCAAGCCTTGAGAGTTTAATTGTCCTGTGGATACCTACATTCTGTAGCAAATATTTTAACATTTTATTCCATTGCATATTGTTGCTTCATGACTTTTAATCTTGCTATACCTGGATTACAAATTTCTTTTGTTAAGAAATTATAATATATAGATAGGTATTTTATTGTTCCACATTGCTTAACACAGTGATGAGTACATAATGGGTACTTAGTAAATATTTGAGGCTTGTTTTTCAACTCTTTGTTATGGAAAAATTGAAAATAACATAATGAACCCACAAATCCATCACCAGTTTCAACAATTATCAACTTATGACTAATTTTATCATCTCATTTTATCCCTACATAGTTCCTATCCCTGGATTGTTCTGAAGCACCTGCCTAATATCTTACCATTTTATCTGTACTTCAGTGTATTTATCCAAATATGAGAATTATTCTAAAGGATAGATCAATATTCAATTATACCTAAAAAGAATTAAATACAATTACATGACAATATATAATATTCTGTCATTGTTCAAAAGTTCCTTATCACATTTTATTATACAGTTTGTTGGAAGCAGGATCTACGTAAGATCCATATTACAATGAATATATGCCTCTTAACTCTCTAATAATCTCTAGGTTACCCTCTTTTTGAGGGACTGTGTTAGAGAAACTTCCAGGGTTGGCTAGCGGCTTTGTTCCCAGTGTAGGGATTTTCCTGCCTCTGGCTCCTAAAGGTTGGGGTTCAGTGACTTAGGGTTTTAAAACAGTAACCAATCCAGTAAAGGATTCAAAGATCAACTGATCCAGAGAAAGTTTGAAAAAAAAAAAACCCTCTCATTGGACGAGAACAAGAAGGGGGAGGGAATAACTCAGGGGTATAAGCTCCAGTTGCCCAAGCTTGCAGCGGCACCCACTCTGGGTCCCCTTTGATGGCGTGGAAGCTGTCCTTTCTCTCTGCCTAATAAACCACACTACTGCACACTCCATCAGTCCACGAATTCTATTTGAGCTGTAACATCCGCTGCAAAACTGAGGCCCCCTTCCCCATTTGTTGGGGTTGGAGAGGCCAAGAACCTGAGTTCCAGAAAATCTGGTTGCATCTAATCTGGTTACATTATCATCCATTTTTTCCTGAGATTTATTTGTTGAAGAAAGAGAATGGTTTGTCCTATGGAGTTGCCGATATTCAGATTTTATTGAAAGTATCTCTCATGTTATTTAATAAGTTTCTCTGTTCTCTGCTTCTCAAACCATTGTAGCTAGATCTAAAGGCTTGATAGGATTCCAGTTTTTTTCTTTTTCAAAACCACTTCATAGATGAAAAGTGTGTAATTCCATCTGGAGACACAGAATAACTGGTTGTCTCTTTATGATTTTAGCTGCCTTTGACGTTCATTGCATAAATTCATTCATTCGAGTGGTGAAATTCAACATCTACTATTTGTTACTTGGAATATTTTTTTAGAGGGAAAATCCTCTAATCAAATTTGAGGGACATTTTATTACCATGATGAACAGTTCTTTTTAAAAAATGCCCATCAATGATAGACTGGGCAAAGAAAATATGGCACATATATACCATGGAATATTATGCAGCCATAAAAAAACTACAAGTTTGTGTCCTTTGTAGAGACATGGATGAATCTCGAAACTATCATTCTCAGCAAACTGATACACAAGAACAGAAAACCAAACACTGCATGTTTTCACTCATAGGCGGGTGACAAGCAATGAAAACACTTGGACACAGGGAAGGGAACGACACTCACTGGGGTAGGTGAGGGAATGGAGGAGTGGGGGGGGGGATAGCACGGGAAAAATGCCTGATGTAGGCTATGGGAGGAAGGAGATAGCAAGCCACCATGGCATGTATGTACCTATGCAACAATCCTGCAGGATGTGTACATGTACCCCAGAGCCCAAAATACAAAAAAAAAAAAAAAAGACAGGAAAATGATTTGTTCTTTAACTCTATTTACTACTTTTTAGTTTTCCCTAGCAGTCTCCAAAGGTGGTCAGTGAATTATTTTGAATCATTAAGATTTAAAGAATTTTCATATTGGCATCAAATTATCTTAACTGGCCAGTGAGGATCTCTTTGAGTTGACGTTGGAATATTTTTTACATAACCCCAGGAGTTTTTTATAGCCTCCTATTTATCTGATATGACAAGATATTCCAAAATCATCTTATACATTTCCTGAGATGAAATGTATAAAATGATTATACATTTGACCTGGGAGCATTTCCATAAGGAGCTCTTTTTTTTTCTTAGTAAGAAATGGTAATTATAGACCCAAGTCTGGTTGCTGGAGTACTCATTGCTATTTGCTGTTCAGTGAACAGAAGAGGATATATCATGCTGGTGTTTCCAATTCAAATTCAGTTCCATAGGATTATTTTCCTAACTTCATCTCTCTTACACCTGTATCTATCCTTTTTCTCCCAACCTGAAAACCCCAGTTCTCAATAATATCAATATAAGTTCTAATTATCATTATCACACCATACATAGACAACTGTCTCAGAATTAGAGTACCAATAGTACTATTGATTATTAAAAATAGGTTAAGCTTTTTCAGTTTTTCTTAACCTTATAATGTACCATAGTGATGTACAGTCAGAATCCTGTGTTTTAAAGTCAGTTAAAATTATTTCTCACTAGTTATGCCACTGACTTGTTACGCAGTTAAGTGCATTTGCTTCATATTATCTTTTATGTTAAGGACTACTATATTTAGAAAATGTTTATAACTAGGTAGACATGTACAAGCTTTCATATTTCATAAATATATACAAGCTTTCATATTTACATCTACAAAACAAAGCATATTTAGAAAGCATTTTTACATCTACAAAACAAAGCATATTAGAAAAATCTAGTTTATATTCCAATCCACTCTCCTATAGGATAAAGAAAATTTATTCTCCCATTAAGTATATAATAGGAATAATATAAATATATTTAACATACATATGTTTAATATATATTGATATATAAATACACATGTAATTATATTTAATATGCCCCTTCTTGGACAAACAGTTGCATTATCTAAACACTTTTATCTATTTTTCTTTTTCACTTAACATATCCTGGAGAACATCTCATAGTAAAATAAATACCCACACTGCTTTTGCAGCTGCCTAGTACCTCATTGTGTGTGTGTACCATATTTTTTTCAATCAACTTCCTATTGCTGGGAATATAGTATTGTAATTGATAGACTTGGCTATACTTCTTTTCACACTTTATGAATGTATCTTTGAGTTAAATTTCTACAAGAGGAATTGCTATGTCACAAGGAAAATACATATGTAAGCACTAAGTACTGTAAACTTTCTTCCTTCTGAAATGAATAAAATGATATCTCAGAATAGGATAATTTGCATTTTTTAAATTGTAGTGGAGGCTGGGTATTTTTTTCATGTTGTCAAAGGCCATTTGCATTATATTTGCAAATTTTTTGTTTATGTTTCTAGACTTTTTTTTGTTTTATGTATTAGGTTGTTAACTTATTTGTGTGTGATAAATGTTGAGATTTTTGCTCAATTTTTTTGTTGTTTGTCTTTATATATGATGTTTTTGGTATGCAAAGAGATTTTGAAGTTGTGTAATCAAACATTATTTTGCCTTATTGCTTTTGAATTCTGATCATAGTTGGGAAAATATTCTTCAGAGGTTCTACAGAAGAATGTTACAGTGGGTGGCTAGTTGGACATAAGCAGAACAGGAGAGGGCTCCTCCCTGCACTCCCCACCAGCAATGTCAGGTGACCATTAGGTGATGATTAGGCAGTTGTTAACTGTCTCCCCAAAATAATAATTGGTCACAGCCAGTGCCAGGGAAAGGCAGTCTCCCAGTAGATGGAAGACACCTGAAACTAGTGATGAGCAGCTTCCCGGAAAGATCTCAGGGTTTGGGGGAGTGGGCTCAAGCATGTGTATTAAGATGCAAAATGGCAGAGTTTAACTGGTATATAACTTCTTAGGGACATTTGACTGCTGGGGGAAAAATGTCTCAAGGGAGCAGGTGCACAACTTCTGTAAGCACACTGTGCATGCTTCTTCCCAAGTTCTAGCAGGACCCTGCACATGCAGACTGCCCATCCCAAGGGAGAAATCAGGGGAGAAGGGATGCAAGACCCCCGAAGTATGCCAGTGTATAAAATCCCAAGTGAAAAGGTCAAACTGCGCACTTGATCTCTCAAGTCGCACACTTAGCCCTCTTTCAAATGTACTTTACTTCCTTTTCGTTTCATTCTAAAGCTTTTAAACAAATTTTCACTCTTACTCTAAAATTTGTCTTGTTCTCTCCTTTTGCCTTATGACCCTCAGTTGAATTCTTTCTTCTGAGGAGGCAAGAACTGAGGTCACTGCAGGCATGTAGGAATTTGCTGCCCAGGTAACACATTTTGTTGCCGGAAGGCGAGGATACTGTCTGCTGCCATACCACCCTGAAAGTGCCTGATCTCATCTGATCTTGGAAGCTAAACAGGATCAGGCCTGGTTAGTACTTGGATGGGAGACGGCCTGGGAAAAAAATGAAGAAAAATAAAAATTAAGGGGGTCTCAAAGAAATGTGAAGTCATTGAGTGCATCAACATATGTGTAATGGAAGTACTAGAAAGGGGGAGAAAGAGAAAACAATTTCTTTGTAGAAATAATGACTGAAAACTTTCCATTTTCAGGTCAAACAGCAATCTACACATTAATGAGGCTCAATAAGCTCCATTTAAAATAAAGATGATCCATATCAAGACACATCATAGGCTGGGTGCGGTGGCTCACGCCTGTAATCCCAGTAATTTGGGAGGCCACGGCAGGCATATCACCTGAGGTCAGGAGTTCAAGACTAGCCTAGCCAACATAGTGAAATCCCATCTCTGCAAAAATACAAAAATTAGCTGGGCATGATGGTAGTGGATGCCTGTAATCCCAGCTACTCGGGAGGCTGAGTTGGGAAAATCTCTTGAACTCAGGAGGCAGAGTTTGCAGTGAGCCAAGATTGCGCCATTGCACTCTAGCCTGGGCAACAGAGCAAGCCTCCATATCGAAAAAAAAAAAACAAAAACAAAAACAAAGGACACATCATAGTCAAAATGTCCAAAGACAGGTCTTGAAAACTTCTAGAGAAGAATGACTTAGCAGATAAAAATGAATGTAGATAAGATTAATGCTGACTTCTCATCAGAAACAATGTGCTGAACATAAAAATATGACCATTAAGAATCATATTTGGCAAAACTGTCTTTGATAAAGGCAAAATTGAGGCATTTCCAGATAAATAAATCTGAGAAAATTCATTGATAACAAATCTACCTTATAAGAAATACCAAAGGAAATTCTTTAGGCTGAAAACAAGTGATCCCAGACAGTAATCCAACCTACAGAAGAAAAACAGAGAGTGCCCGTAAAGGTAATTACATAGGTAATTATAAAAAGACACTATCATTTCATACTTCTCCTTTCTTCTCTTTAAAAACAATTGCTTTAAACTATACAAATAATTATATTGTTTGACCTATAACATACAGATATGTGACATATTTGACAATAACAGCATGAAGAAGGTGGGTGGGAACAAAGCTGTGTTAGAGTAAGGAGTAACTCTTCAAATTCATAAGAACAAATGAAAAGAATCATAAATGATATATTAGAAGGCTAATATAAAAAACTGTAAATATATACTTGTTCTCCATTCTTGTTTTAGCATCTTGAAAAGATATAAAATTATATAATATCATTTTGACAATATATTCTTGAATTTGTCACAAATGTATATATAACATGTTTAATAAAAATAACACAAAAAATGGAAGACAGAGCACATAGAAGTAAATTTTATATAATCTCAGTAGAATTAATTAGTCTAAATCTGAGGTAGATTTTGACAAGATGACTATTATAAGCCACAAAGCAATTACTAAAAATATAATTAAAATACAATTTGAACCATATTTAAAGAAATTAACACATTGTATTAGAAAATATTTCCCAAGTACAAAAGAAGAAACAGAAAAACATAAGATATGAGACAAATAGAAAACAAAAAGCAAAGAGGCAAACTTAAATCCAGCTGTATCGATAATAACATTAGATGTAAATTTATTAATCCAATCAAAAGGCAGATATTATCAGTTTGGATTAAAAAAATGAAGATTCAACTATAACCATATGCTTACAGAAGACACACTTTAGACTCAAAGATACAAATAGGCTGAAAGTAGGAAAATGGAAAAAGATATATAAACTGGAGAAACATGCACTGGAAAATAGAACAACAGAAAAATTATTAACCTCAGAAGTGAGTTCTTTTTATCTTTTTGAGACAGGGTCTTGCTCTGCCTCCCAGGTTGGAGTCTACTGGTGCAATCACAGCTCACTGCAGCCTTAATATCCTGGGCTCAGGTGATTCTCCCACCTCTGCCTCCCGTGCAGCTGGGACTATAGGCATCCACCACTATGCTCAGCTAATTTTGTGTATCTTTTGAAGAGGTGGGGTTTCACCATTTTACCCAGACTGGTCTTGAATTCCTGGGCTTAAGTGATCCACCCATCTTGGCCTCCCAAAGTGCTGGGATTACAGGCGTGAGCCATGGTGCCCAGCCAAAAGTCAGTTCTTTCAAAAGATCAGTAAAATTGATAAATAGAGAACACTCAAAATTTCTAAAATCAGGAATGAGGGAGTGAACCTTAGTACTTAAAAAATAAAAAGAAATTGCATTGGAATACTATGAACCACAGTATGCCCGCAAGTTAGATTACTTAGATAAAGTAGATGAATTCTTAGAAATATGCAAACTATAAAACTGATTCAAGAATAAATAGATAATCCAAATAGACAAATAGTGTGTAGTGAGGTGGAACTAGTATTTTAAAAAATTTCCACAAAGGAAAGACCAGGGCAGATGACTTTATTGGTGAATTCTACCTAACATTTGAAGCAGAATTAATACTAAGCCTTCACAAACTCTTTCAAACAATAGAAGAGAAAATAATACTTCCTAACTCATTCTCTAAGGCCACTATTATTATCCTGACACCAAGACACCAAACCAGACAAAAGCAGCACAAGAAAACTATAAAAAATATCTCTTAATGCAAAAATCTTCAAGATTATACTAGCAAACCAAATCTAGTAAAATACAAGGATTATTATACCAAATCTAGTAAAATACAAGGACAAGTAGTATATATCAAGGACAAGGATTATATATCAAGAACAAGTTATACTCTACAGGATTAGATTAACATAGAAAAATCAGTTAATGCTATATACCATATTAATAGAATAAAGAACAAAACTACATTATTATATCAATAGATGCAGGAAAGGCATTTAACAAAATACCATGCCCATTTATAATAAAAGCACTAAACAAACTAGGAATGGAAGGGAACTTCATCAACCTAAGAAAAGGCCTCTACAAAAAAATAGCTAACCTCACACTTAATGATGAATGTCAGAAGACAACAGTCTGTAACAAGGCAAAAATGTGTCCTCTTACCACTTCTATTCAACATTGTCCTGGACATTGTAACCAGGTCAATTAGGTCAGAAAGAGAAATGAAAGTTATCCAGACTTGAAAGAAAGAAGTAAAGCTGTCTCTGTCTGTAGATGATATATTCTTGTATACAGAAAATCCTAAGGAATCTACAAAGAAATGTATCTTAATGAATACATGATTTCAGTAAGGTTGTGAGATACAAGATCAATACACAAAAATCAATTGTATTTCTATATACTAAAAATAATCTGAAAATGAATTTAAGAAAATAGTTCAATTTATAATAACATCAAAAATAATAAAGTACTTAGAAGTAAGCATAAAGAAAGAAATGCAAGGTTTACATACTCAAAACTATAAAACATGGCTGATTAAAATTAAAGAGGACCTAAATAAATGGGAAGACATCTCATAGTTATAAATTGGAAGACTTAAAGCTGTTAATATGGCAGTTCTTTCCAAATGTTGATCTACAGATTTAATGCAACTCGTAAAGTCACAGCTGAATTTTTTGTGCAGAAATGGAGAATCTGAGTCAAAAATCTATATGAAAATGCAAGGGATCCAGAAGAGTCAAAATAATTCCAAACAAAGCATAAAATTGGGATACATAGTTCAGGATTTCAAACTTTACTAAAATTCAAGAGAATATGATACTAGCATGAGAATAGGTATGTACATCATTGAATATAATCAAGAGTGCAGAAATAAGCCGTTCCATTTTCTCTTAATTAATTTTCAATAGGGGTGCTAAGACCATTCAGTGAGGAAAAATAGTATCTTCAGTAAATGGTGCTGAAATAACTAGATATCCAGAGGCAAAAGATTGAAGTTAGACCCCTTCTTCTCACTAACCAAAACTTAACTCAGACTGGTGCATAGACCTAGACATAAAAGGTAGTACCGATGCCTCTTAATTTACAGTGGGGTTGGATTTTAATAAATTCATCAGAAGTTCAAAATATCATAAGTTTAAAAAGCATTAAATATATCTGACTTATCAAACATCATAGCTTAGCCCAGCCCACCTTCATTGTGCTCAGAACATTTACATTAGTCTACAATTGGGCAAAATCATATCACACAAAGCTTATTTTATAATAAAGTATTGGATATCATGTGCATGCAGTGTATTAAATACACTACTGAAAGTGAAAAACAGAATAATATGAGCACTCTCCAATTATGATTTTTACTGAAGGCATGTGTCAAAAAATGTTAAGTCAAACCATTGTAAGTTAGAGACGGTCTGCACTATAAAACTCAGGAGAAAACAAGAGGAATAAATCTTCATTATTGTAGGTTAATACTTCTTACATATGATACTAAAAGCAAAGCAACAAATTTTTTAAAATACATAAATTAGATGTCATCAAAAGTAAAAACCTTTGTGCTGCAAATGATACCATAAGGAAAGTGAAAGAACATTCCACAGAATGAGATAAAATATTGGTAAAATCTATATCTACCTGATAAGGAAATTTTACCCAGAATGTATTTTTAAAATTCTTACAACCCAATAATAGAAAAATAAATAATCCAGTTAAAAATTCAGCAAAGACTCCAAATAGATATTTCTCCAAAAAGAAATAAAAGTGCCCAATAAGTACATGAAAATATTCTCAACATCATTAGTTATTTGGGAAATGCAAATTTAAACCATAACAAGATACCATGTCACATTTTGTAAGATGTCTATAACAAAAACAATGGACAATAACAAATGTTGGTGAGAATGTAGAAAAATTGGAGCCATCATTCATTCATGGGAATGTAAAGTGATGTAACCACTTTTGAAAACAGTTTGTCAGTTCCTCAAAATGTTGAATATAGAACTACGTGTGAACCAGCAATTCTACTTCTAGATACATACCCAAGAGAAATACAAAGACATATTCTCAAAATCTTGTACATGAGATTTTATAGAAGCTTTCTTCACTGTAGCCCAAAATGAATAACATCCAAATATTAGCAAGTGATGAATGGATAAATGAATGTGGTGTATATCCATAATATAAGACTATTCTACAATTAAAAAGAATGAAGTACTGATACATGCTATGGCATGGATGAACCTTCAAAACACTATGCTAAATGAAAAAAGCTGTCACAAAATAGCACATGCAGTATGATTTCATTTTATATGAAATGTCTAAAAGAGGCAAATAGAAAAGTGGATTACTCATTGTCTAGGGTTGGGGCAGGATGTAGAGTAATAACAAGTGACTGCTAATGGGTACAGGGCTTCCTTTTGTGGTGATAAAATGTCATAAAATTAGGATGTAATGATGGTTGCACAAGTGTGAATATACCATAAATCATTCAGTTGTACACTTTAAATGGGCAAATTTTATGTTATATAAGTCATATATGTAATTATATACCCATAAACTGTTAATGAATTTTATATGTAGATTCATATGCAATTAGATCCATTTTTGAATTTTCTATCCTTTTTCATTGATGTATTTAATCAGAAATACTATACTGTTTCAACTGCAGAACTTGATAATATGTCTTAGAGTCTGCTGTGCTTAGGTAGTCCTCATTGCATTTGCTACTTACGATTTTTTTCTGGCTATTTCTGCTTGTTTACTTTTTCATTTGAATTTTATAATCAATTTATTGTACTCCAGAACAAACCAAAAAAATCTCACTAATGTTATTTTTATTGGTATTTTATTAAATTTGTGGTTTGTCTTGGGGAGTAAAAGAGGAGATCTATAAAACTTTTGTTGATTTTAGGCAGTTGGCACATACTGAGTAGCATGTTTTAGCACAATAGAAGAAGGGCGAATTTTGTTTATGTGTAGTTTCAGGTTTCAGTTTGCTCTCTCATTAAACATGCAAACTTGAATAAGTTGATTATTTTCTCTATACTTGAATTTTCTCATCTAGAAAGTAAAAATAATAATATTGAAGATACTGGTTGTTTGGAGAATTAAACCCTCACAATTGTGTATGTCTTTTGCTGTTCTTTTTCTTTTTTCTCTGATACATTGCCAGTGCTAGAATAGTGTCTGCTCCATAGCAGAAGCTGAATAAATTAATGAAACATCTATTAAAGTTCTCAGCATATATTGGGCAATCAAATGTTAGTGCCTTTTAAAAATCTTTATTTTACAAACGATGCCAGCATCAAATTTACAATTGTATGTTAAGCAGTTTTCTTTGGCTTTTCATATCACTGAAATATTTTGGACAAAAGCTAAGATGGAACGTTTTTCTCTGTTGTATCTAATTTATTTATTTATTTTTATATATGTGTTTATTTCTTTATATTTGTTTTTGAGATGGGGCCTTGTTATGTTGCCCAGGCTGGTCTCGATCTTCTAGACTCAAGGGACCCTCCAGCCTCAGCCTTCCAAATTGCTGACAGTTCAGGCATAAGCCACTATGCTCAGACTCTCTGTGGTGTTTACAGTGAAATTTTGATGTGGTTGAATATGATTTTCTAAAGTTTATGTTTTAATTTTATATTTTCTTTAGTTTTGTGCAAGTAATAGCACTAAGTAGTTTCATTCTAAAAGCAACTCATGTAAATAATACATTAAGAGTAGACTCAGAGAATAATGAAAAGAAAAGGCAGTAAGTCTTATCTGTATCATCCATATGCATCATGCAAGTTAACACTGTGCGGGATTCGCAGTTGGAAGAAAATGCTCTGAACAGACATTTTAATTACTTGGACTTGCTCGTGACTGAGGTCATATTTGTTATTAAATAGTAAAATTTACACAACAAGTGATTGCCAAAAAAAAAAAATCCAGCCCTGAAAAACATCAGTACTCCATGAATTGGTAGCGAGAGTAGAATGACAAAATAACTAATATACCTGTGAATAAGATTCTCAGCAATGATAAAATTAAGCTTTAATTGCTGTCTCTCTCTCAATAAATATTCCCTCTCTCTGTAAATGAAAATAACATATATTTAGAACATTCTATATAAAAAGAAAATATAGAATATAGAATATTTTAAGTATATAGACAGTAAAATACATATTTAGAATAATTTAACATATTTAGAATATTCTAAATATAGAGAGAAAATATAGAATATTACATATGTGTATATATAGTGTGTGTGAAAGAGACAGATTGTTAAATTACAATAAACACAGTTAATCTTTGTACAGATAGTGTACGGTAGAAAAATTCATGTTGATTTATTGATAGAAGCTCTAGCTTCTGACAATAATTGCTAGAACATCTGGCATCCTTAATAATCCTTAATACTATGTATATTTATAAGAACAAGAGTGTCTTCCTTTAATTAACTGAAACAATTCTCCTAATGGTGTCATGGAGGAATACCTAAACTAGTTGTAAACATGACTACTTTTTTTCTCAAAATGTCAAGGTTGTTTGTACAGCAACCAACAGTATTGGCTTGAAGATAGGCTTCCCTCCTGGCCTTGGCCCTCCTGGTATAAAAGTTTTCTTATAGAATTCCCTTTTATCACCCTCTTTTTTGGAAGGATTATTGTTATAATGGCACATACGTATGATGAGATGCAAGTCTCTATAATTGTGATGTAGTGGAATGTGTAGACTTTGAAATCAAGGGAAAAAAATCAAATTTTGGTATTATTATATATTAACAGAGTGACTGGGGCCAATCATTTAACTTTTCTAAACTTCAGTTTCTTACTAAACTAACCAGCTGGTCGTTTCTTCACCTATAAACTCATGGGTAATAACCTCTATGTCAACAAGGTTAATATCTTCTGAATGCCTAGCACTCTGCCTGACACAGAGCACATATTCAATTGGAGTTATTTTCATTAGCACTGTTGCATCTGTATTTGTCAGGATCTGGACGTGGCTTCCCCTAAATGGGCACTCTAGCTGCTATGTATGTTTCTTGAAAGTTGTTCAGGAGAAAGGAAACAAGGAAGTCAATGACTTCCTCATTGCTAAACACACTGTTTAATTTTCACACCTCACCTTAGCATTTGGCAAGGTTGGTGTCTCCTCAGAAACGTGTTTGACTCACGTCTTCCAGAACACTGGCTTTGCTCTTTCTGAATGCTCCTCCCCACCTCCTTTCTCTGTTGCCTTGCTTCTCAGCAACTTGATACCTATGTTTTGTAATGTCCCCAAAGTTTTGTTCTTTGATTTCCCTTTTTCTCCTACACTCATTCCTTTGGAATCATACTCAGTTTCATATTTTCATGCTGATTATATCCTAGATTATAGCTCAGCTGAGCCCTTACACCTGAGTGTCAGGCTGAAATATCCAAATGCTGACTTATCTCAGTTTTGTCATTAATAAAATGAGTTTGGTGATACTGTTCTATGTTTTTCTAAATTAATTATTTGACTATGAAAATTAATTTGTGAGTATTAGAAAACCAAAGATAATTCAAATGTAAAGTCATATTTATTCTTGTAGTACTTTTTATTATTTAACATATGAATATATCATTTAACACCATAGTACCTATGTTTTATAGTCAAAATAAGACAACTAATCTATTCATTTATATATTTTTTTCCACTACTTTCTATTTAGGTGTGCTATTGTCACTAAATTGTTTGGAAACTTTTTAGTCATAATTTGCAGACTTCTACAAAGATTTTATTTTCGGTATGGTTTTACGCAACTTATGTTAGCATGTTTCTTGTCACGTATATTTACTTACTTTATTTTCTTTTAGTGATTCACCATAATGTGAAGTTAAAGTTATTATTAATGTTTTTTCCCCCAAAAGAGCAGATTGGAGGCATTGTTAGCATGTCTTTCCCACTTGGAAAGACAAAATAGTATGTAGAGATTCACAGTGTGAACTTTTTTCCAAACAACAACATAGGGACTTAACAGGAAAATGGAAAGAAACCACAGACCCTTTGAAAGAAGCAGCAGGCTGTAGCCAACACCACAAGCCAGGCAGAAAACTGTAAGCCCCCAGAATGTGAAGGGAGATAAAAATGACTCCAGGATACACACTCACACTGGGAAATCTGGCAATCCAGGCTATAGGGGAAGGCCTTAACATTACCCACTGCTGGAGCCGAGTTAGTGAGCAGTGGGGAGTATGTAAGAACGAGTGGCATCGAGACATGCCTTGTGTGTACTCCCAGTCTCCAGCACAGATAGAGGGAAGCCATTCTGATCCTACCTCACAGGGTACCTCCCAGAAACCAGCCAGCTAACTCAGGCAGTAGTTGCAAGTCCCAAATGAGATCTGTGATATAATCTCAAGTGGGAATGAACCCCCTTGGCCAGAACTGAGGGATGAATGGGAAGTGTGCTGTTACCACAGGTGCAAGAATTGAGCATCTCTGCTTCATGGACAAACTGGGAGGTGTGTGGCCTGAGAGCCATAGTTTCTGTTTCTGCAGGGAAGGGTTATAACCTAGGGCAGTTTTGAGTTCTGAGTGCAGACTGCTTGGAGTCTAGCTAGCTGTTGCTAGTGGAACACTGCTATGTGAGATCTGCCTTGTCAAGCACACGGGAACTGGGTGGGGCTTACTACTGCCTGCTACTCCTCACTTTCTGTGAGGACTCTTCTGTGCAGCAGAGGCAGCTGTGCTCCTCCCTGGAACATTACCCCAGTGGCCAGAGAACAGCTCTCCAGTCCCTACCGGGTCTGCTGTTTGTGCCCACACATGGGAAGCCAGAGCATGGAATTGCCTGACCCAGTCCCAACCTGGCTTTGCTCCTCCACTGACCATGGTAGCTTAACATAAAGGACAGCTCTATGGCCCCACTCATTGCCTAAGACACCATAGCACCTCCCAGGGGTAAGATAGGACGAGCACAAATCCCACTGCTACCACTGCAGTTGGTACTTTTTTGCAAGCCCTACCCCCTGGCTGGAGGCCAACTGACAAATCAATTACAGCATCTGTAGGCACAATTAGCAAGCAGTGTATAGGATGAAGCAAACTTGTGCATGATCTCAGCTATTATCATTGCCTGCATCATCCTGGCTAACCAGAAGGTCCTGAGTCTGTCCATGTGACCAGTTCATCACTATTACAAGTGGCATTTGAGAAAGCCAGTGCATTAAAGCTACTGGTAACCAAGGAATCTCACAGCATTGATGGACTCTGCTGCCATTACCATCAGAGTAGACTTGAGAGCAGGTCACATCACTGGACCCCTCCCAGCACCAGCCTGGAGTGAGGCAGCCCCACTAAGTGACTAGACCCAGAAGAGCATCAGTATTCACAGTAATCTGACCCTAAGTTACTTCTACTCTGAGAGGTAGGGAGAGTGCACCAAATCAAGGGAGAACCCTTTGGGAAAAAAGAATTCAGATGGCAGGCCCTGAGCCACTGAACTTTCCACTTAGGAGAATTTTCTTTCACCAGAGGCACAAGTGCAGTGCTGGGCTCAACAGGAAAAGTCTTCTTCTCTTGAACAGGCAGACAGCCCTGGTGCTCATGAAGCGTCTTGGATAAGGGGACTTCTTCTTTTTATCCACCACTGGAGACAGAGTTGGGCTTCTCCCAGGGGACCACCATAATTCTTTACAGAACAAGAAAAAACAATCCTGAAATTCTTATGAAATTTAAAAAGAGCTTGCATAGCTAAACTAAGCAAAAGACTAAGCAAAAAGAACAAATCCAGAGGCATTACATTACTTGACTTCAAACTATACTATAAGGCCATAGTCACCAAAACAGCATGATACTGGTATAAAAACAAGCATACAGACAAATGGAACAGAATAGAAAACCCAGAAATAAATCCAAATAATTTTAAATTAATTTTGAAAAAATTAATAAAATGCATAGATCACTAGCTAGATAAAGAAGAAAAAAGAGAAAAATCAAATAGACACAATAAAAAATGACAAAGGGAATACCAACACTGACCCCACAGAAATACATACAATCATCAGGCAATACTATAAACATCTCTATGCAAATAAACTAGAAAATCTAAAAGAAATGGATAAATTTCTGAACACATACACCTTCCAAAGACAGAACCAGGAAGAAGTTGAATCCCTGAATAGATCAATAACAAGTTCTGAAACTGAGGCAGTAATAAATAGCCTACTAACCAAAAAAAGCCCAGGACCAGATGGAAGTACAACTGAACTCTACCAGATGTACAAACAGGAGCTAGTACCATTTCTTCTGAAATTATTCCAAACAATTGAAAAGGAAGGGTTCTTCTCTAACTTATTTTATGAGGACAACATCATTCTGATACCAAAACCTGACAGAGATATAACAAAAAAAAACTTTGGGTCAATATTCCTGATGAACACCAATGTAAAAATCCACAATTAAATTTTGGCAAACCAAATTTAGCAGCATATCAAACAGCTTATTCTCCACAATCAAGTCAGCTTCATCCCCAGGATGCAAGGCTGGTTCAATATATGCAAATCAATTAATGTAATTCATCACTCAAACAGCAGTAAAGACAAAAACCACATCATTATCTCAATAGAGACAAAAAAGGCCTTCAATAAAATTCAGCATCCCTTCATGTTAAAATCTCTCGATAAACTACATATTGGAATAACATACCTAAAAATAGTAAAGGTCATTTATGACAAACACATAGCCGATATCATACTGAATTGGAAAAAGCTGGAAGCATTCCCCTTGAAAACTAGCACAAGACAATGGTACCCTTTCTCACCACTCCTGTTCAACATAGTATTGAAATTTCTGGCCATGATAATCAGATGAGAGAAAGAAATAAAGTGTATTTAAATAGGAAGAGAGGAAATTAAACTGTCTCTGTTTGCAGACAACAGAATCCTATATACAGAAAACCCCATCATTTTAACCTGAAAGCTTCTTAAACTAAGAAACTTCAGCAAAGTCTCAGGATACAAAATCAATGCTCAAAAATCACAAGCATTCCTACACACCAAAACCAGACAAACAGATAGTTAAATCACAAATGAAATTTCATTCACAATTGTTACAAAGAGTATAAAATATCCAGTAAAACAGTTAACAAGGGATGCAAAGGACCTTTTCAAGGAGAACTACAAACCACTGCTCAAGGAAGTCAGAGAGGACACAAACAGATGGCTAAAAATTTCATGCTCATGGATAGGAAGAATCAATATCATGAAAATTATATATTCATACTGTTCAAAGTAATTTATAGATTCAATGCTATTTGCATGAAACTACAATTGACATTCTTCAAATAATTTTTAAAAATTATTTTAAAATTGATATAGAGCCAAGAAAGAGCCAGTATAGCCAAGACAATCCTCAGCAAAAATAACAAAGCTGGAGGCACCATGCTACCCAACTTCAAACTATGCTACAATTCTACATGATATGGTTTGGCTGTGTCCCCACCCAAATCTCACCTTGAATTGTAATAATCCCCATGTGTCAAGGGCAGAGCCAGATGGAGATAATTGAATCATGGGGGCAGTTTTCCCCATACTGTTCTCATGAGAGTGAATAAATTTCATTATATCGGATAGTTTTATAAATGGGAGGTCCCCTGCACAAGCTCTCTTGCCGGCTGCCATGTGAGGCATGACTTTGCTCCTCATTCACCTTCCACCATGATTGTGAGGCCTCCCCAGCCATGTGGAACTGTGAGTCAATTAAACCTCTTTCATTCTTTCATTTATAAATTACCCAGTCTTGGGTATGTCTTTATTAGCAGTGTGAGAACAGACTAATATACTACAGTAACCAAAACAGTATGGGACTGTTGCAAAAACAGGTAAATAGACCAATGGAACAAAATAGAGAACTCAGAAGTAAGACTCCCCATCTACAACCATCTGATCTTCAACAAACCTGACAAACACAAGCGATGGTGTATTACGCCGTTCTCACACCGCTGTGAAGAAATATCTGTGACCAGATAATTTATAAAGAAAAGAGTTTCAATTGACTCACGGTTCCACTTGGTTGAGGAGGCCTCAGAAAACCAACAATCTTGTCAGAAGGCACCTCTTCATAGGGCAGGAGGAGAGAGAACGAGTGCCCAGTGAAGAGGAAAGCCCCTTATAAAGCTATCAGATCTCATGAGAACTAACTTACTATCATGAGAACAGAATGGGGGGAAACCACCCCATGATTCAATTATCTCCATCTGGTCCCACCCATAACACATAGGAGTTACGTGGAAACTGTAATTCAAGATGAGATGTGGGTGGTGACACAGCCAAATTATATCAGATTGGGAAAGGATCACCTATTTAATAAATGATGATGGGAGAGCTCGCTGGTCGTATGCAGAAAATTCAAATGGAGCCCTTCCCACCGGCTGACCTTTGAGAAAGGATACAAAAGCATAAACTGGGGAAAGGGCACCCTATTTAATAAATGGCACTGAGGAAACTGGAGAGCCACATGTGGAAGAATAACTCTCCATCCCTGTCCCTCACCATATACAAAAATCACCTCAGGATAGATGAAAAACTTACATCTAAAACGTGGACCATAAAAGCCCTAGAAGAAAACCTAGGAAAACACCTCTAGACATTGACAAAGATTTCATAACCAAGAACCTCAAAGCAAATGCAACAAAAACAAAAATAAATAGACCCTAATTAAACTAAAACACTTCTGCACAGCAAGAAAAAATAATAATCAGTAACCAGAAAACCCACAGAATGGGGAAAATATTCATAATCTATACATGTGACAAAGTACTAATTTTCAGAATCTACGAATAGGTCAATCATCACACTAAAAATAAATAATCCCATCAAAAAGTGGGCAAATGATATGAATAGGCATTCCTCAAAAGAAAATATACAAATGGCCAACAAATGTATGAAAAAATGTTCAATTATCACTAAACATCAGGGAGATGCAAGTTAAAACCACAATCAGATATTTATACAATTTATTAATGTATCCCAAAACTACTTGTACCCCCAAAGCTATCAAAATAATCAAATAAATAAGGGATGACGGTTTGGATCATAAAGAGCCACGTTCATCTGTGGGGCTGGCAAAGAGAAGAAAACAGTATGAGGACAATACAAAGTTACGGTTAGCAACTGCAGTCTTATACTCAAATGCAAAAATGAGGTTTAGAGTAGCTATGCATATTTTTTCCTTGCTTTATTATGATGATATTTATATATATTAATGAATATTTCCATCTCCCTTTCCCAACTATTTAATATAAGGTGTATTGGTACATGTAAATCTTATAATCAACCTTTAATAATACAAACCTCATTCACTTTAAGTAGCAAAATATCAAAAGGTGATTGTAATATTACTGGAAGATCAATAAATATTACTCAAGATGAAAACAGTGACTTAAAGGATTTGGGATATTCCTTTCTTTGGGAAATAATGAATGTATCTTACATAAGGGATAGTTACATTAGGTAGGTGGAAACATACCGTTTCTATTTCAGTTTGTCAACTTAAATGTGGTTGGAGGGTATGTGTCAACAGAGTGGCTATCAAGGCACTGAGACTCATTCTGAGCCTTCTTTTTCCTGTTTGTTTGTTTATCATAAGGGGTACTACTGACCTGTGAAATGGAAGAAAGTCAGGTCCCAGAGATGATGACAAAGTCATCGCATCATATTTTGTTTTCTGTCTACCTAGATGGAGAAAGCCATACCTGCTCGTGTGCTTTCCAAAGACGTGAATGCAGCACATCTAAGCTTTCTCCAGTACCTGAAGTCCTGCCTTCCATCCAGTAGCTATTTTCTCTGCTTCACCACTTGGCAGCATTTGAAACTACATATGCCTTGGCGAACCCATGGAATTTGGTTGAACAGCTGGCAAAAAGAAGTCAGGTACTATTAACAAGTAGCTGGCATACAGCAGGCAGCTGTAGTACAAAAATACAGGAAGATACGGGCCACCATTCTGTTTTCTCTCTTCATTTTTACCCTGTAATCCTCCTCATCAGAGCCCACAGATGGGAGCTTTTATCACTTCAAGGAGTGCAAAATCAGAAATGGAAGGAAAATTTAATGATTATTTAAAAAGCTAATAACATAAAAATTAATAGTCCAGAAAAGATTTGAGAGGAGGTGGAATCCAGCAAAACCCATTTTTTTCTTTATCCTTCAAATACATAAAAAGTCCTCTGAGATGGGATTAGAAGAAAATCTGAGAAAACAGATTGATGCTGGCATGTGTATGCATTTGGGGTAGTGGATGGGAGCTTTGCAGTCCTCTTCCTCAGGTCTGACATAAAGAATAATAAAATAATGTGTGGATCTGAGAGGGAAAAGGACAAGTGCCCTGCTTCTGTCTTGTTTGCCTTGAAAGAGCCAGTCTCAGGAACTGTTTCCTTTTTCTCAGTGGTAGAATAAGGTCACGTTGCATAGTGGCTTGCTTAGGTGTGGGACCAAGTGCAGCCTCAGAGAGCTTACATCCCAACCTGGCCAATTAAACAGCTGAACACTTTTCTTGTGAGGCTATTTGGATATGGCATCGATTACTGTAAGATGGAAAGGATTCTATGAAGTGGCCGATTGGGTGGCGTGGACGGTGAGCTGGCAGCCAGGTGGTGGGTGCTGCCTCCTTGTGGATTGCTGGGAGGGGAAATTCAAGACTGAGAAGTGGGCAGCACCCCCCATTCATTTCCCACCACTGAATACAGCTGAGAATCAGCTTCAGGAAAAAAAATCCCTATGACTGAGTTTCAAACTTAAATGATGAGAAAATACTTTGAATAGTCTACTTTCGAGTGACTAGATTAGGTGGAAATTCAAAACAGAAACCAAGTCCTTGTATAGAGAAACAAAATTAAATATCTACACACCTAATATATCAGCAAATATGTGGTGTGATTATGATAACTGCATTCTGTTTCAATTATTCTAATGAACCTCCTTTTGTTTTAGTGAGAGATAGGAGAAATTGCTATTTTTATTTTTAGCAAATGCAAATGTTATCTCAGCACTGGTGGGATTGAAGGGGGGTGGCGTTAAGTTTCTTGAACAGAATTTCTCAAAATATTAGCATAGCATGCAATTCTAGTAAGTAATACAACTGGTTTGAAAGAGGTTTTGTAATTGGTCTTTAATAATTTTTCATATATTTTAAAACATTCAACAGATTATTTACTTCACAATTGACTTCTTCAATTTGTCTAATAAGTTCATAAAAATGCTAACATTAATCATATGGCTACTATATATTACATATATTAGTTCACTTTTAGACAAGAAAGTTACTTTTTGTAAAATAATATATATATATATATCATATATGTATTATTATCCTTACTATTCCCATTAGCAATATTCTCCTGGTCTTCTTTTCCAGTCCAGATGATTTCAAAGTACAAATTCTTTCTTTGAAAATAACTTTTTATGAGAAAATATATGGAAAATTTAATAAAATTAACTAGCATTTTCCTAAGGGATTTGTAGAGCAGAAGTTTCATTTCAAATGCTGTTTTCACAAATGACTGAAAAGTAGTTGGTTTTCATCAGTTTCTATTTTATCTTAAACAAAGTTAAACAAATGTCTTATCATATTATTTTTACTTGTTTTCTCACTGTAAGAACATCTTATTAGAGTTTCGTCTTCTAACGAATATGTGATTCTAGAATGGCTAAGGAGACTCTCAGAATCCCTCATTACTATTTGTCTATAAACTGTTAACTGAAAAGACTTTCTTGAAGAGAACAGCAACCGCCTGGAGATAGGAAAGTTTGCCCAGAAAGCAACTTGTGGTTTTAGAAACCACATCTGTAACTACAATGTAGATTCAACCTATCATTCCAAAATTACAGTCCCTTGAGACCGTAATTTACTTTACAAGGGAAAATGTTTTGTTTTAATTTACATTAAAGCCTCCGTCTATGACAGAAAGACAATTATAATAATGAACAACATCTCATATCTGCTCTTCAGTCATTTTAGCAGATTATGTAAGCATATGTGCTAAACTAGCTCTTGATCAGTCTGCCTACAGATGAGGTTCTTCTCCATTTTTCAATCATTTAGAGACATAAATTGAACATAATTCTCAGTACAGATGAAGATAAGCTGTGTTTGATCAATTTTTAATCACAAAGGATGATTATTTATAAAATGGTGGCTCATGAGGGAGAATAAGTGACCTTTATTAAAATGAAGGCAATTGCATGTTTCTAAAAATCTTAAATAATTCCAACATTGCAGGAAGCAATATCACCCCTTGGCAAGTCTTGATAGATTATTTATGCTTTTGGAATAGAGTCATCCAGGCATATGACAATCCTTGATTAATAATGAATGTATATTCTGGATGATCATAGCACAGTATTATGTTACATAGCCAGTACTAATCGTTTGGAATAGAAGCAGCAAATGTAGCTACAACTCTGTAATCAGAATAGATCAGCAAATGATGACTCATCGGAGGAAAGTGTACAATGTAATCGTGATTCTTTATATTGGCCTTATATAATGAAACAGGATAAAACCCATCTAGATTCTGCTGATTAGTTTGAAGACAATCTTATTGTAATCCCCTTAAAGAGACAGCCATGTTAGACGGGTTTAAAAGGGGGACATGGACACAAGAAAAATAGGAGGTGAACTCAACAAAATTGGGGTAAGCATGAGTTGATATTTCAAACTTGTTCAGACTGCATTCCGCCCCTTTTTGTTCTCTTCAAGAATGCTTCCCAGGCTCTGTGACACCTTACATCTTTTTTTTTTTTTATCAATGATTATTGCAGAGGGCATATTAAACTGACCTCAAAGTTTGGGTTTGCATTCATCTCTATTCTGTTCACCACAGATACTTCATATCTAATGGACAGCATCATCTGTAATATCTCATATTCTCTGAAGTTTTTTTTGTGGCTGAGGTATGTTCAGATACTCAGAGCTGAAATTCTTGACATTCCCTGTGTTTATTCTGCATGATCTCTGTAACCTTGGTGTATCCCTATCTGTGAATGTAGGTCAAGTGCAGAGAAATGCAAGCACCGATCCTGGTATGCCTTATGCCAAGAATTCAATTGCACATTGATGTGAAAGAAAAAGTTCACATAAGCCAGGCCTGATGGCCCATGCCTGTAGTTCCAGTGGTGGGGAGGCTGAGGGGAGAGGACTCCTTGAGTCCAGGAGTTTGAAGCCAGCCTGGAAAACCTAGTGAAAAATTCTGTCTCTTAAAAGACAGAAAGAGAGAAAGAGAGAGAGAGAAAAGAGAGAGAGAGGGGTCACTTGTGCATTGGTAATGTTAACACAAGTTCTGTAGAGAGACTTGAGAAAAAACACTACTAAACTTTAGGAAAATGTTGAATCTTTAGGTTCCCTGTTTCTATCTTTTCTCACAATGCCCCTACAACAATTATAAGTGGATTTTGTTATTGTGATGGAATAAAATGGAAGTAACAGAAGATTGTGAAAGTTCTATATGAATGAGGCTAAATACATATTAACCATCACAAAATTTGTTAGAGCTAATCATGAGATAAGACATGACTTTATAATGGTTTTATGTCCCAAATCTCTAAAGTTAGAATAGTTTCTACTTTTACCAACTTAACCTGCCAATTAGGTGACATATCTGACTCAATTTGAGAAATCCTTATAAGGAAGTTGAAATAAAACATTTGATAAGAAGTGAGAAGTATAACTTTCTTCTTGATTCCCCAAATAAGTTTTGGAGAAGCAATAGAAGTAAGAAAAGAGCCCAGTCCAGGAGTCTCTCCCTCAAGCCTTCATCTTCTCTCTGTGTTGTCTTCCATTCACAGGAGTATATGGGAGGATCTATGCATTCCTCCACACCCTCCTGACTCATTGAGTGTCTGTATCCTCTTAGAAAAATATGTCTCAACCATTTGTTGATCCCTGTGCACTTCTCTTCAAACATTGTTTCAGGCAATAATGACACTTTATAAAGGCTTTTTGATGATAATGCTTTATAAGTGGTACAATGGATTAGGAGTAAAGAGATATGCTTTCTAATAGTTTTCTTGTACTCATTGCTTTTGGAGATAGGATTTTCATATATCAATTTTGTGTAAGAGGTGGAGGGTAAAACTTTATTTTAATGCAATTGTGTGTGTGTGTATGTTTGTGCATGTTGAAAAAGTGTTTCATATTTTTAATGCCAAAATGTCCAAGCATTATCTACTTCGATGGTATGATTTTAAGGGGATTGATGTTACATGTGAAAACAAGGTATTTTGATTTTATCCAGATATTTGATTTTTTATCTTTATTTTATTTCTTTTAAAGTTTCATTTTTTCATACATAGGAAAAGCTCCTATAATCTCCCAGGTTTAAAATGTATCTTCTGTTATAGAAAATTTGCAAAGTATAGAACAAACTGGCCTTACCACCAATTTACAAATAAAGTTGGATTTAATTTTTTGGTTCTTAAAAGAGAGCATGGGGTCTATGGATAAATGAGTTTTGCTTGCAGCTTCAGACTCACAGTTTGTCTAGCCATTTTCCGTGGAAGTACGGTCTTGAGAGGATCAAGAAAGGCTGCCTGACTACTAGAGACATTGACATGACAGAGGCAATAATCTTTCTATGCCTCTGTTTTCTTCTTTGTAAAATAAAGATAATGTTTATCTCCAAAATGTATTGTGAAGATGAATTGAGCTAATATAGTAAGCAATCGTGCTTGACATTATTAAACATGCATTAATATTAAATGTCGATACTACACTCATCATTCCAGTTGTGTTCCAAACATTTTTCTTTTAGCACCAATTTCAATACTTTCATCTATGAATCCACATAAACCTTTTGGAATTGTATCTGTTTTCCCTCTGTATCACTGGTAAAGGAATGAGTGCCTCAGTTTTATGACTTTCTGTTGTTTATTTGTAGGAATTTTCAAAAACCCAGTATCTCCCCTTGTTCTTACTACTCTAGAATATGGTAAACTGCTTAGTTTGCCATTTGCTAAGTATCCATCCAGTGAACCTAGTGTTATAGTCATTTCTTTGCCTATCCCCGCATAAAAAGTTTCTTACAGCTTGCTTGCAGGTTTTCCCTTTCCCATGCTTGTCTTTTGTCATTCCAACAACTATGAAATGCACTATCAGCAAATAGCATGTAATTCTGTATATGAATGGACCATGACTCGGGGGAATTGATTTTAAGTTTTGTCAAAAGACAAAAAAGATCTCAGTGAGCAACTTTTGAAAAACATCACTATTAAGACCTAGCTGTAATCTCAACAGACTAGAATTTAATGGTACTGCTTTTTCTTATAAAATACCCAGAGATCTTTCAAAGCCACACAATAAATGTCTGGGAAGGTCAGTGCATTAAAAAGCCTAGTAAGTGAGTTTCTTTCCTCTTCTTCCTTTAATGTACAGCTAAGATGCTTTGCCAGTTGATTAAATCACTAGTGTCTGCTGCACTTAGTACCACCCAGAGAGAACATTATAAAATTTTCCTCAAAATTTCCCAGGCTCGAGACTGGCTTTATTTCTAGGGTTCTCTCAAATGCACAAATAAAAGTTTTGTATTTTGTTTTCCTTTTTGAATATAAATCAGTAGTTTTTTTGACTATACAAAAGACATCGGTGTCATATAGAACTGCAACAAATCAAAGGAAATGGTGTCTGCAACCAGGTAATTGATGAGAAAATGGATCTTTATGAACATTTGTCAGTATTCAACATATCTAATACCTCCCTTCCATAAGAACAGTTTCTTTGAAAAATCAGTAAAAGCAGTACATTTAACTAATTCTGTCTGCAATGCACTATTTTTATTAGGCTCATTTCTTATCAGTAGGCTGTTTGGTTTTCAGATAGAACCAGAGATTTCAAATATTTAATTTTCATGTTTTCTTGATAACAGACTTAAAATTTACATTGCTTTAGTCTGACCAAATAACTCTGCAATAGAGTTTATTTGCTTCTTAAGTATTGGCTAGTGTACTTTAAATTATATGCTCTTGTAATAAATTATGAGACCATGCTGTGTGAGTATGTTGCATGTGCATGTATGCTTTTAAAATGAAGGTCCCTTCATGTTTTGTTTCTACATGATACCTCAATTAAATGGGATAAGTTGACTAAAACTATTGAAAATCAGAGAGGTATTTTTAAACAGATAAGACATTGAAACTTGTAAGTGATTTAACTGTATAGATTATCCAGTGCAAATGTGAACCTCTGTGTATTTTTTCTGTTTTATAAGAAATCGTTTCCACATTGGAAAGTCCCCTTTAAAAGAGACTTTCAAAATAAAAAAAAAATCTAGAAATGTAGTCACTTAGCAAAATAGAGAAATACTTCCTGAAATTCAAGGAAAGAATCAGAAACATTTTGTTAGACTTTGTACACAGTACTGGTTACCATGGTCATATCAACCCAAGGTTATTTAATGGCAAACAACATGAAAAAATGACACAATGCAATACAAAAATAGAAACAATTCCAGGTATACTCTGATGCTCTTTAGTGAAGTCCTATTATAATCTGTTTGACTTTGTTATAACCTTCTTCAGAATAAGCATGTATGTTCCTGTGTCTGAGGGTAGCTTTTGGAATGCTCTAAAGACTGCTGATCTTAATGAAAGATTATAAAAACTCCTAAGCTCCCTGAATATAAAAATACTCCTCAACTGTGTTTAGATTGAATGAGGAAAAGGTAAAGGGCCAGTGCAATCATAATCATGGCATCATGGCAATAAGTTTTAATGTTAATTAATTCATTTAATTAGTACATTAATTTATTTATTTAATGTTGAGTATCTAGCAGGTAGTAAGTACCTCCTAAATACTAAATCTTTAAATATTAATGTGGCATTTTATATAATCTTCAGAGGTTGGTCTAGTGGAAGAAAAGAATGTATGAAAAGTAACTAGATGACAAATGCCAAAAAAAGAGATCTTTCTGTACAAGGAGCCATGCAAACACAAAGAGTGAATGGAGTTTGGCATGAGAGGAAGAGATAAGGGGAGGACACGGCAGGATTTCCAGAGGAGGTGTCATTTAAACAAGCCTTCCTTATTCTGTGTGATAGAAAGATAAAGGGCACTTAGAGAAGCTAATCTGAACAAAGTCATGATTTTTAGATACAGCAAATATTTTGGTGTGACTGGAAAAGTCCAGATTAAGAAACATCAAGAAAAGTAAGTTGGTTAGAACTGGACTATAAGGTGATACATTTTGTGCTGCACTGAGGAATATGTTTTTGCTCATATAGGCAATCAGAAGCTATTTAATATTTAAAACAGAAAATAAACATTGGCACATATGTATTTTAGAAAAGTAAAGAGAGTGTATGTGTAGATTGAAAGTTTAAGAACCTGGAAATCTGGAGTGACAAGTGCAGGGGAGTGATGATGAGAGCCCAAGTTATACACTGTTGTGTTAATAGAAAGAAGGGGAAATTTGTAGGGATTTCTTGGTGAACATGGTTGGGAAGAAGAGAGGCAGTCATAGACAACTGTAGTTTCTAATACCACAGGGATATAAAGGTTTTCATAAGTAGAATCTGTCATTTTTGTCTAAGAAAGTTATATGGGCAATTGAAAACAAAATTGACTAGAATTTTTGGTATGAAAGTAATTCAAGAAAAGCAGATGTTATTTATTTTTTCATTTTAACCAATATTTTATTAGGCCAAAATCCTTTTTAAAAGAACTGAAACACAAAAGTCCATCCTTGTTTAAAGAGTTCCAGCTTTCAGAGTAATGTAGAGGCTGAGTCTAGGATGGTGATGATGTTGTTGATATTGGAGACAATAATTTTAATATTACTGTAGAAGCTCAAAAAAAGACCAAATATACTGCCCAGTAACAGAGTTTTGAAAGAATGAGTGTCTACAAGAATAAAATTGAAAGTATAGCTGATAACATTAAGAACTAGAAACTGGGAAGAATCAATGTGGTGAAACCCTGCCATTACACTACATAATACACAAGGTGATGAATATTGGAGTGTTTGATGAATGCCATAATATGAGCAAACTTAAAAAAAAATTTGGGGGGACAAGGATCTCACTGTTACTCAGACTAGAGTAGAGTGGTGTGATCATAGCTCACTGCAGCCTCAAACTCGGGGGCACCAGCAATCCTCTAGCCTTAGCCTCTTGAGTATCTGGGACTACAGGTGCATGCCGCTGTGCCCAGTTAAGTTTTCAATTTTTTTTTAGAGATGGGGTCTTAATATAGTGCCCAGGCTGGTCTAGAACATCTGGTCTCAAGTGATCCTCCTATTTCAGCCTCCCAGAGCACTGAGGTTACAGGTGTAATCACCATGCCTGGCCTGAGAAAACTCTAATTCAGAATTAAAACTTTATTTGTTTAATATTTTTTAAAAATCCATACTCAGTAGAAATCTTCTAAATATTCTATCACTCCCCAAACTAATATCACTGGCCATGTTTCTACTTTCCTAACTCTTCAATTAGTGCCATCTTTCTGTAAGATCCATCTTATCCCAGTTTCTATCATGAGCCCATCATGGGTGAGGTATTCTTACCATCTCAGCCTTTTCATCTCCATTCTAGGGAGGGTTAGCACAACCACAGTATTTAACCCAGCTGCATATGAGTCTGGGAGTCATCTCAGAATTAGTCCCGTCAGCTGTGGACTCGATTCAGCTTCAGAATCAAGTGCCTCGGCAATGATTACTTGTGTTGCTCCTAGAATTGCAGCTCTTCCTGCACTTTAAGGCTTATTCTCAGAAGTGAGCTTCTCATCTGGTTACTGTCCCTGTGTTCTGGTCATTCTCTCCTCTGCTCCTTCCCAGAACATGGAACTGTGTCTCTGAACTCTATTTTGGTGCCTGGAACTCTTAATTCCCTGTGTGTAGACTCCTAGCAGCTTCTGCTCCAAGATTACTTGGGCTCTGCTCATCTGCTAGGACGCTTAACCCCCTACCAGGTGCCAACTGCTTTTCTGAATTGTTCTCAATATGTTAGCATGCTCATTTCTCCATGCCCTGTAACCCCAGGACTCCACATTGTTAACCTTCATGCCAGATACAGTCTTCTTCCTTTGACTTGTTCCAGTTGATCAGGGATTTGCACCAGTCCTGGTCCTGGTTCCCTTACCCTCTTTCCCAGGTTTGCTATGTGAAGACTTCATGTTTTATCTTATAGCCAAAAAGAAAATGAAAAAGTAATAGAGAAAGGAGAGAGAGTGAGAATGAGAGTGAAAGACAGAGCGAGACAGAGAGAGAGAGAGAGAGAGGGAGAGGAGGTACCTTTTACTAAGTTTAAGCATATAATCTACTCTTCTTAATACCACCCCACAGGACTAGGCCTGCAGTGACAGATTGCTAGGGCACCCTCCTCTGACAAAAATGACCTTTTTTCATAGTCTAGGATGCAGTGGAATTACGGGGCTGTGCATGGAGCTTTTGTGAGCCTGACTGGCACTCTCACCAAATGTGACAGGAAGCTCTGAACCTTCATCCATGGCAAGGTGAGGCATGTGGGCAGCAGTCGCTCCATAAAAATGTACTTGGAAACTACCTTCTAAATATAATCTTGGTTATGCTTCATGAGGAACAGGTCCTTTCCATTCTACTTAGACTTCATCGAATGTTATTCGTGCCAAGTGTGGAGAAAGAGCAACGTGGAAGCTGGTGGTGAGGATAGATGAAGCCCACTTATCTCTCAAATAAGGAGACAAGGACTTGATAGCTCAAAATTGTTATACTTAGTTGGCAAAAAGATAGTACATATAGGCATGATCATCTCTTACTTATATAAAGATAAGCTGGAATCCTTAGAGAGCATTTTGCATTTTTCTGCCTTATTCAGTTAACAGATGAATGCATGTGACCAATCTGCTAATAGAATGTTCTCTTGGATTAATCTTTATCTAAACATGAAAAATTATAATTATCAACAAAGATGAAGGTCCCATTCATTACTTTTAAATTATTTTTTAGTTATAAAACATGAATATATTATCTATGTAAAAATTAAAACATTGTAGATAAGGCTAAAGTGCTATTTGATCATCTCTATCCTATTTCCTTTTGAAACTGTAAACTTTAAAAAAAAATTTTTTTAATTTTTTTAGAGTCTTGCTCTGTCACCCAAGCTGGAGTGCAGTGGCATGATCTCGGCTCACTGCAGCCTCTGCCTCCTGGGTTCCAGCAATTCTCCTGCCTCAGCCTCCTGGGTAGCTGAGATTATAGGCGCATGCCACCACGCCTAGCTAATTTTTGTATTTTTAGTAGAGACGGGGTTTCACCATGTTGGCCAGGCTGGTGTCAAACTCTTGACCTCAGGTTATCCACTCACCTTAGCCTCCCAAGTGCTGGGATTACAGGTGTGAGCCACTAAACTTATTTTTTGAGGTTATGTATGTTTCCTCTTTACAAATATTGCACAGTGTATTCATCTGGTATTTTACACAGTGTTTCTTTTTTTTAATATATATATTTTATTGTGTTTTAGGTTTTTGGGTACATCGAAGAACATGCAAGATTGTTACATAGGTACATACATGGCAGTGTGGTTTGCTGCCTTCCTCCCCATCACCTATATCTAGCATTTCTTCCCATGTTATCCCTCCCCAACTCCCCATTCCCTGCTGTTCCTTCCCTAGTTCCCCTCCACAGACCCCAGTGTGTGATGCTCCCCTCCCTGTGTCTATGTGTTCTCATTGTTCAACACCCACCTATGAGTGAGAACATGCAGTGTTTGATTCTCTGTTCTTGTGTCAGTTTGCTGAGAATGATGGTTTCCAGGTTCATCCATGTCTCTACAAAGGACATGAACTCATTGTTTTTTATGGCTGCATAGTATTCCATGGTGTATATGTATCACATTTTCACTGTCCAGTCTATCATCGATGAGCGTTTGGGTTGGTTCCAAGTCTTTGCTGTTGTAAAGAGTGCTGCAATCAACATTCGTGTGCATGTTTCCTTATAATAGAACAATTTATAATCCTTTGAATATATACCCAGTAATGGGATTGCTGGGTCAAATGGAATGTCTATTTCCAGGTCCTTGAGGAATCACCACACTGTCCTCCACAATGTTTGAACTACTTTACACTCCCACCAACAGTGTAAAAGTGTTCCTATTTCTCCACATCCTCTCCAGCATCTGTTGTCTCCAGATTTTTTAATGATCTCCATTCTAACTGGCATGAGATGGTATCTCAATGTAGTTTTGATTTGCATTTCTCTACTGACCAGTGACAATGAGTATTTTTTCATGTTTGTTGGCCTCCTATGTCTTCTTTTGTAAAGTGTCTATTCATATCCTTCGCCCACTTTTGAATGGGCTTGTTTGTTTTTTTCTTGTAAATCTGTTTTAGTTCTTTGTAGATTCTGGATATTAGCCCTTTGTCAGATGAGTAGATTGCAAACTTTTTTCCCATTCTGTTGGTTGCCGATTGTTTCTTTTGCTGTGCATAAGCTCTGGAGTTTAATTAGGTCCCATTTGTCTATTTTGGCTTTTGTTGCCAATGCTTTTGGTGTTTTAGTCATGAAGTCCTTGCCTATGCCGATGTCCTGAATGGTTTTGCCTAGATTTTCTTCCAGGGTTTTTTAAGGAACTCTGGAAAATTAAATATCCTTCATAATTTTAAGTTTGCTATAAGTAACTCAGTTTTGTTTGTTTTGTGATCCTGATAGCTTCCTTATATGTAGCTCTATGGGGAAAATGTCAGAAAGTCAGAGGAAGAGGAGGTGACAGCTCACCGCTGGATGTTATGTTTGGGTTTTCTACAGAAGCAAAGGAATTCGTGGAAGTAGTACGTTTGCTAAGAAAAGTACACAGACATTCAGTAGACAAAAAATCTTAGATTGACTACTGTATTTGTTTTCTATGGCTGCCTTAACAAAATACCACAAACTGGGTGGCTTAAAATAACAGAAATATAACCTACTGTCTGAAGGCTACAAGTCCAAAATCAAGGTGTTGGCAGGACTGTTCTCCCTCTGTAACCTGGAGGGGAATCTTTTCTAGTCTCTTTCTAGTTTCTGGTGCTTGCTGGTATCTTTGGTGTTCCTTGGCTTGTTGTATTACTCCAATCCCCCATCTTCACATGAGATTCTCCCTGTGTCTCTTCACGTCGCTTTCTCTCTGGGCATGTTTGTGTTTGTGTCCAAATTTCCTCTTTGGACAAGGACATTAGTTATATTGAATTAGCGCCATCCTAATGACCTCATCTTAGCTTGAGTATACCTCCAAAAACCCTTTTTCAAATAAGTCCACATTCTGAAGTACTTGGAGTTAGGACTTTAACATATCTTTTTGGGGGTACACAATGCAACACATAACAACTAAAAAAACAAAACCAGATAAATCAGTAGGCTATAAAAATAAAGTGTTCTTATCTAATAAGAGAACCTTAGAGAAAGTGGGTCTTTAATAACAAAAGATTCTTTTCCAAAGGAGGGAATCAATTCTGTTAAGTCTGCGTGAAATTAATTAGGATTTTAATGCAATTCTGATCTCTTGAAAGTCATATTTAGCATTAAGTGATTGATACCTCAAAAGATTTAATGTTATGGAAAATGAAAAACCATTAAACTACATTATACTATAAAATCATTGTGAAGAGTTATTATTCCTGTACTCAGGTAAAAGTAACTTGTGAAGAGCTCAAATATGTCTTTGCTATAATGAACGTTCATTTATTTTCTTCTGAAAAACTAAATCGACTTAAAGGATGCTATTTTTATTTCAGAATTTTGTAGTAAATTATGAAATATGAAATTTAGTCTGTGAATTGTTTTCTGAAAAATTTTTGTTTCTGCATAAACTAGACAAGATGAATGAACTGATATAAGCCTAATAGCTGTGAATGATGAATTCTGCACTTTGTCAATAAGTCCATTACATCTTCTAGAGATATGACACGTTACTCAGGTGTAAATGGCTAACTTCCACATTACATGTGAGTGTTGAGTTTACTGTGAAGAAATTCTAACTGGCACACCAACATTTGTTCTGTGCCCCATCAGTTTCACAAGTTGGTTTTTTGTTTGTTTATTTTTATTTTGCTTCATTTTTAGCAATGCTTTCCAAGAAGCCCGGTTACCTTGAACACACTGGTACTATACTGGCCTCTAGTTCACAAAAAAACAGATTTCAAATATGTTCTCTGTTCACAACATGTGGGGTTTTCACACTGCCATACCATATGCCTACAGTTCTATCCTACCTGTCCTGTGGGATATGTAGCTTTCATTATGTGAAGTCACCCTTACTCGCCAAATCTGGAATTGTGTCCCACCTTTCTTAAATTCTTGCTCTCTTATGCCTTTTGTATTTCTTTTTGGTCACCTAGCCCATGCCCTTAATCCTTCTTTTAAACCCTCAACACTCACTGTATGTTGAATCAGAGCATTTAAGGGGTTAATTTGTCTTATACACCATTTCTGTGAGAAGATATCTGCTGTATTCAGTCAATTTATAGATAAACTTAAAATCACAGTCCATGGCTATGTCTTACATTTTTGAGGCTTTGATTTAAAAGCCATTTAATGAGAACAAATGGATACATGAGTAGGTAAAGAGAGTATAATATGGCAACCAAATAAACTTAAAATTGATCCATTAGACTCATTTTAATTATATTTTGTTCTATGGTAATTAGAAATAAATGGCAAATGTCTGATTAAAATACCCAAAAGTCTTTTACTTTGAAAAAAGAATTTGTTTGCCTAATCTTGCAGACAAAAAGAGAACCAAATCTAAGGGAGACTATTCTGATGTGTCTCTCAAGATTTCTGAATGCCCTTTCTCTTTCAAAATTTTTTTTTCTTTGAGCTAGGATACCACCTAGGATATTTCACTTAAGTAAGGTCTTTCTGGAAAGGGACAGAGGGGCAAAAATCGTGGCTTACAGATACCTTCTTCTGGCTAAGTGGAGAAGATAAATGGTGGGAGATTCTGTAGAACAGTTATTTTGATGTGCAAAGTCAACATCTTGGATATTTAGCCTAAAGCAACCCACTTGGATACTCCCACTTTTCCTCCACAGAGAACCCCCATTTCCTGAAATATTAGCAATAGATTCCTTTTGTTTACCGATATCCTCAGGAATCATTCTCATAGTATATAGTTATTTATCTTTGTTTCTAGAGTTAGATACAATGTTTTGGAATTTTGGTGATATATGGGGTGTCAGCCAAGTCAGGAAATGATTAAGGATGAGTAAAAAATAGTTTTAGAACATTGACCATTTTAGAAGCAGTCAGAGTAGGTTGGGGTCCTCAGTAGCAAAAGCTGAAGGCATGCCAGTGGGCCACATGAGGATCTGGGTCCAAGAGAGGTAGCAAAAGCCAGTTTAAACATCTTGCTGTTCTATCTGGTCTGCACTTTCTCAAATGAGAATTCAGTGCAATTGCCCTTTGAGGAGGAGCAGATGAAGGTGTGTCCAGTTTGAGAAGGGGGATTTCCTGCCCTTTCCTTCACAGTGGAACTGGAAGAGCCATTCTCATGCCCATGCCTTCCAGATCTATTTCTTGATTTCCAGTATCTCTTACTAGACTCTCCTGTCACTCTGACATTACTTCCTCATGAAGAAACAGAATAGGGGAGAATTTTGCAGGAAAGGATTTCTGGGTGCTGAAAGAGTGAATAAAGGATTGCTTTTCTTTCAGAGCCCTACAAACTGCTTGTACTTTTTGTGGATGATGGTAGGGGTTGCCAAGTTCAGTCAACTACAGAGGTAAACAGAAAAATAAGAAAGGAAGGGGTGAGGTGTTAGCTGAAAAACTACCTATTGAGTACTATGCTCACTACCTGGGTGATAGCGTCATCTGTATCCTAAACCTCAGCATCATGCAATATACTCATATGACAATTGTGCACATGTACTGGCTGAATCCAAATTTTTTAAAAACCAGATTTTTAAAAGAAAATAATATAATTTAAATAATTCTTCTTAAGAGAAAGGAAAGTTAAACCTGCTGCAAAAGAACTGTTGTGTGCAAGTAAAAATTTTGAAAAATAGTTTAAAGTCTACAAATCTAATTTTGAGCCCCTATCTCCGTGAGTTGGTGGAAAGTTCAATTTGAAGCTCTGTAGTCCTTGGATTCTCATGAAGGGCCAAAACATTAAGGAGGCCCTATCGGACACTGATACACTCTCTACTGGTTTTATCATGAAGATAACTTCTGTACCAGCCTGCATTTTCTTTTCATGTCTCATATTCCAGTGCTTCTTGATTATGCTTGGGGCATAAAAATTGATAGTTCAATGAATAATTCTTTCATATTGTTAAAAATGTTTTTAGGTGTTAGGTCTCTGGGGAGTACTGCCAGGGAAATACTAAGGACACTGTAGTATTCACAATACTATCTCAAGCTCTTTCTATAGATTACAACATAGATGATTGGAAAAGTAAATTCAAAAGAAAGTTTTGAATTTGAAAAAACCTTTAAAAAGAAGTTTTTAGTTTCTCACTAAATTTACTGTCAATGTTTTTGAATGGGCATGGTCCAAATTTATTTGCTCTTACATTTGATCGTAAGCCTCTAAAATACTGGGGAACATTTAATATTTCTTTATACTCAAATCAATAAAGCCTAACAAGTGTGACATTAGGTTGAAATAACCTGTTATGAGCACTGGAGAACGGAAGCCATAGCTCTGATCCCAGAACTCTGTACAAACTGCACCAGATCACCCCAAGCCATGTGTCGTAAGGGACAGTAATGACTCTTATAATTGATGATCTTGCTCTTGGGCCTGTAACTGACTCCCCTGAAATTGTATTTAAAATGCTGTATTTGTTTGCATTTCTTTGGGGAATTTGTCAGTTGCTTTCCTTCATATCTCAAAACTCCCATAAGAGCCTTATATAATTGTGACATTCTTCCAAGTCTTCCCCATGCTTAGTGGATTATCATGGCTGATTATGTTACTCAGCACTCTTAAGTATGAATTTATTCTCAGACAATGATCCTTATAAAACTGATGATTAAATTAGACGAAGCAGTTATTTTCAATAGCAGAATCTAAAGGTCTGAAAATGTGCTTGCAGTTCTTGTGGTTACTGACATGAATTCTTTTGGATTCTGAGGTGATTTAGCGCTTTTGTCTAGAAAGCAAGAATCATAAATCATTTATCTAAGTCATAAAAATGAATTGTGATTCATAATGACATTAAAATTCTATGAAAGAACCATATGACTGCAAAGTATTTCTATTACCAAGGACACTCAGAGTCATACCTCTGTTATTTCACTTTTATGTCAAGAAGAACAAGGTCATTAAATGCAGTCCAGGCCACGTATTGCATTTCCACTGGCTCAAGAGAATGCTGCCTGTAAAGAATGTAGAACAATTTAATATAACTGTTAAGAGCTAACTGAAAGGGAATTTTTAAATACAGAGGGTAATTTGACAAAATTGAAATCTTTTATGATAGCACTGCAAAGATTAAAATAATTATAGCACAGGATAATTCTGTCAGACTTTATCATTCTGTTATTAACATCTGGAGATGTTATGAAGTAGATTTGGTATTCTACTATAATTTCTACCAGCATGTGCTGTTGTTTCTTTCAATCAACCCAGCAAGACAAAGCTCACCCAAGTGCATTAGGTCCTTTTCTGGCACATGATTTCTTTCAGTTATTTTAGAGCAGGAAATTTAATGGTGCTATAGCACTCTCCTGTGACCACCTCAGCATAACACCTCCAGGCACTCTATGCTTTCTTCTCGTAAGTAAGTTTAATGACATTAATTTGGCAAAGCAATCTAAAATTCTCTATAATCTGTCTCTCTCCTCTCTACTTATGCTTGTATAGGCATACACACCCACATTTGACTTAGTTATAAAATGCCTTCTAGTTCAAAGCAAAATATTTTCCTTTCATATGACACTAGAATGATAATTACTGCATTGTTGGTAATTGAACCAACAATTCTATAGCGAAATATCACGATAAATGAACAAAATCCTTCTAAGGCTTTAAATCAAAATATCTTCAATGAATATGAGGATGTGTCATAGTAAAGTTGTTATTGAATTGCACATGTACATTAAAGATATTTACTATAATGTGACTGGCCTCTTTTCAAATGACAACAAAATCAAGATACAGAAAATGATGATTCATTATTCTGGCAAAGTTCTAAGGTGTTGAAATATGCAGCCTTAGATTTAAAAAAGTAATATTCTCAGGAATTCCATAAATACTCATTGAGCTGAAACTGAGGCCAATTATTCCACACTTCCAATAGTCTGTTGTCTTATTTAGATTTTATATTACAAAAAAAGAAAAGAAAAAAAAGTGGGGGGACTCCACCACAGTAAAGCAGTTTGAAGGTTTCTCAAAGAACTTAAAATGATAACTACCATTTGACCCAGTAATCTTATTACCACACACACACACGCACACACTCACACACACACATGCACACACATGCACTCACTGTGAATAATAATAAGGACATGGAATCCACTTAGGTGCCCATCAGTGGTGGATTGGAAAAAGAAAGGGTGATACACATATACCATGGAATACTATCACAGCCATAAAAAAGAATGAAATCATGTTTTTTGAAGCAATAAGGAAGGAGCTGAAGGCCACATCTTAAGTGAACTAACACAGAAACAGAAAACCATATACATGTTCTCACTTATAAATGGAATCTGATATTGGGTACTCATGGATATAAAGAGAACAATGGAAATGGAAACTGCTAGAGAAAGGAAAGAAGAGGGGGCAAGGGTTGAAAAACTCACTATTGGGTCACAGGATCATTTGTACCCCAAAACTCGGCATCACACAATTACCCAGCTAACAAGCCTGCACATGGGCCCTCTGAATCTAAAATAAAAATTGGGTAAAAAAAAGTGGCTTTACAAAAGTACACCTAGTAGGTAGAATAAGTTCTAGTATTGTATAGCACTATGAGGTGACTGTAATTAACAAAAATTCATTGTATATTTTTAAATGGCTAGAAGAATATATTTTAAACACTCCCTACACAAAGAAATAGTAAATGCTTGGAGTGATAAAGATACTAATTAACCTGATTTGAAACATTACACAATGTATACATATGTCAAAACAGCGCACTGCAACCTGTAAATAGTATAATTATGTGTCATCTGAAAATAATAAAAGCATAAAAAAGTAAGCCAAAAGTGGCTTTAGGTTAGAATTTCATCAACTTTTCTATATCAAAAATACAAAAATGTAAAAAGGAAAAATACATTTAGTCATCAAACTACTCTGTCTCTTGTTTCTTTTCTAGGTAAGAATGGGGATGCCAAAAAGATTTTAAAAATTGATGTTTTCTTTTTATTATTTGGGTCACTATAGAAATGAGTAATTTTTAATAATTATTGTGATACTATGCTTATCAAATTAGCCTGCTGACTCATTTCTTGATGAAATCATCAGTGTGTGCAGAAAGAAGACAGAAGCTACTTCTTTTCCATTTCATTCATACCTCTCAGCTCAATCTTCATTATTTCATGCTAGAGACAACTGCTTTAACTTTTAGGATATCACTCTTCCATTCTCCCCTCTCTAACTTTGCCATTGCTACATTATTTCCATTGTGTCACTTAGCAACAAAACATCTACAATAATAATACCTGCAATGACCTAAAAGATGGAAATGTAAATGTTTTCGGCATTTTAAATGTACCACTAACTTTTCAATACTGTCTACAATGACCATCTTCCTTAAATCCATCAGAATTACATGTCTGCCCAACTCCACATTCATTCCTGATTCATGCAATATTACGCATAAACGTCGCACCTTTAATGCCTTCTCTCTGCTTATCTCGTCTTAGCTATTCTTATCCTCTTTCCTCTGGCTGATCGGATGCTCTCTTCCTGACAAAACCTTCTTTCAAAGTTCAGAGTGATTTTTCAATAGTAAATTTCATTGGTCTGTTTCCCTCTTTAGGTAATCCATCATATTCTGTATTATGATATTTAAGAGAATAGAGAATTTTGTTCACCTGAATTTCAGTCAGAAGAGCTGTTCTTAATAAGTGATCAGAGCAGGGAAGTGGAAGCACATCTCTGTGGACTCTATCAGTGAGGAAGGGTGAGAAACTGAGTGTGAGGAGCAGAGGACAGGAGGCAGAAGAGGAGGAGAATGATACGGGTTGGCTGTCTCCGGACCCAAATCTTATCTTGAATTGTAGCTCCCATAAATCTCCTGCGTTGTGGGAAGGATCCAGTGGGTGATAAATGAATCATGGGGACACATTTCCCCATACTTTTCTCATGGTAGTGAATAAATCTCACAGGATCTGATGGTTTTTATAAAGGGAAACCCCTTTCACTTGATTCTCATTCTCTTTTTTGTAGCTTATAGCTTGCACTGAACACAGAGAATGAAGTACTCGGACAGTTCCAGATGAGCAGGGTGGGGAGCGACGCTTCTGAGTGAGTGCTGCTCCAAGGCCCCTCTGCCTGGTATTTGTTGAAAGGGCTTGTTAAACCCAAACATCCTCTAGACGGCTTTTTGAGGTCGGATACTGAGGCACACAGGACCTCGCAAAAGCACTTCAACTGCATTCTCGAGAGGCTGTTTTGAGCGTTTATCACAGATTCCACTCCTTGTCCTGTTTTCAGGGTCAAGGAGTTACATTCTCATGCACAAATAGCTTACACATAGAGCCTCAGTATGTTTTCCATGTCCCGACCTCAAATGCCTTGTACATAAGCTTGAATATGTTGCCCTGCATCTGGACATTTTTGCCTGGTGCCACGTATGCCTTTCACCTTCTGCCATGATTGCGAGGCCTCCCCAGTTACATGGAACTGTGAGTCCATTAAACCTCTTTTTCTTTGTAAATTACCCAGGCTTTGGTATGTCTTTATCAGCAGCATGAAAATGGACATACAGAGGGGATGGAGGGAAATGTGATGATGAGGGAACTTCGTGGATAGAGGAGAGCTGCCAAGAAAGTGAAATACTAGAGAGAATCTAAACTATCAGAAGATGTTTAGAAAATTCTGTTGAGAAAAGCACTATGTTATCTAATCTTCTATGCTCTTTCTAGAAGAAAGACTACTAAAAGAAGAGTATTATTTTTCAAAGTTATCAAAATGAAATATAAGGTTTTTTAATACACTGAGACTAGACACAAAAAGCAATATAGGTTTATAAATAAGGCATAAGATTTATTAATAACTTGAATTTTTTTATTTGAAGGAATATTTAAATCTTTTTATGAGTTTATGATATTATTAATACTCTTGAGAGTAGAATATATATATATATAGTTATCTTAAAATATGTAGTCTAGAGAATAGAACTAATAATATAAGTTTTTCTTGAGTACTTCTGTGGAGAGTCCAGAAAACGTTTATGAATAAAAGATTTCTCAATGCCACAGTTACTTTAGAAATAGTTTTGTTATGCAAATTTTAAAATATACTTAATGACTCAAAGAGATGTCAACCTACCACTTTTAAGTAAGAGAGAGAGAGAGAGAGAGAGAGAGAGAGAGAGAGTGTGTGTGTGTGTGTGTGTGTGTGTGTGTGTGTGTCTTTTCCTGGCCTTAAAAGCTTAAGGGACAATTTAGTTAAAATATCCAGACAAATATTAAATTCATGACAAAAAAAGAATTAGGAAGCATATAATCTGCTCCTTTAGAAGAAGAGTAAGAATAAAGAGAGGCAATAGTTTATAACATGAATTTTGAGTCACTTATGACATTTTTATTTTAATCCCCTTATGGAAATATCAATGCTGCTAGAGTCTATTCTGAACACATTTTGCCTAAAATGAAAGAACGTTCCCCAAAATTGCAACTAGAACATCAAGATCCATTTTTATGCCTGAAAGCCATAAAAATGGAGTATAGTGGATAGTTTCCTATGGTGGGTAATTTTGTATAAGAAAAATTAAAATTTTTCCATCTTCTTTTGTTAATGAAACAGTGAGTCATGGTCTTGGAGCCTGAGGAATAGAAGGAAGTGGGAAGAACCACAGTCTATGCCTGGACCCACCCCTGACTCATGGAGTATATTTGGACAAATCTGTAAATACTTCTCTGTTTCGGCATCATTAAAACATTGATTTATTAATTCACTCATTCACGCATGAAACATTAGTGAGTAACTGTAAGGTGCCCACATATGAAGATGAAAAGCCATAGTTCTTCTGAAATCCACAGTCTGAGAAGAAGGTCAGATACGTAAACAAGTCATTACAATTCCTTGTGACAGGAATCTAATACATGTACTCACTGTTGACTAGGACATGCTAGGGTAGGGTTCAGAGAGGAAGAAATACCCAAGTGGGTCTTGAAAAGTTTATTATAAGTGGTTGGGAAAAGAGGATTCCAAGTACAGGGAACAATATGTGCGAATACCTGGAAACATGAAAGAACATTGCGGGGGGTGGTATTGTAAATAGTTTAATATGAAAGCATAAGGTGGGTGGGTGGGAGGCAATGGAGGATGAAATTGGGGAGAGAAAACAGTACCAAATATTGGAGGACCTTACATGGTATGAAAAGAGTTTGGTTGAATGCTTTAATCAGGATAATAATATAATCTTATTTCTGTTTCAAGAAGATTACTTTGCTGGACTTAGGACAGATAGATGGCAAGGTGCAGGGAGAGTTAGACAACCCATTTAGAAGTAAATTGCAATAATACAGGCAGATGATGATGTGACCCTGCACCAGAACAATGGGAATGAAGAGGCTGAAGCAGATATTAATGATGTTAAGGAAGTAAAATGTAAAGAAAACATGTAGAACCATTAGAGATGGAAGGAAGAAGGGGAATCTGGTGAAATACCTCCCAGATTTCTTGCTCACTTGACAGGTTACTTGCTCATGTCATTAACTTATTACTAGGAGAAAGACAATGGATAATATTTATATGTGTTGAACTTTAGGTGGTAATCCAAAAAAAAAAAAAAAAAACTTGGGAAATTTCATTTTTCTTTTTCCATGAAATTTTCTAAAGATGAACCAGTACCTTTTCTAGAGTCTGGAGTGAGTCCGATTAATTTTATATTTACACACTTTTCTCTCACAGAAGATTTACCAACCCTCCCTTTCTAAAACTTCCTTTCTGTCCACTTTTTTTCCTTTATTTTAATTTTGGTCTTACAGAAGATGACTGTGTAGCAGGCCAGAATTATTACTGAAAAATCTGGGGGATGAACCTAAAAATAACTTAATAAGAAACCACTCTGGACTTTCACACTGCCACTAATTGTTGTCAATTTTTTAAAAAGGAATTTCTTTTGGTTGTTGTTACTATACTAAAAGGAAAAGTCCTATTTGCCCATAGTTACACAATTCTTTTAAATGAATGGCTTTATCATGTTCAAAATGAGATGACGTGTGATACTGACTTAGGTTTTTCCATAGTTAAAAAAGTTAATCCTTGTCGAAGGTTATTATCTTCATCCAAAGTAGAAAAGAAGAAAGGGAAGAGAGAGGGAAAGCTAAATAGTGAAAAAGATAAATAATAAAAACCTCCTCAAATCATATATGAAAATTGAATGAGAGGTTTATATTCTAATATTATTATTTTTTTCTGAGTATTTTTCTATTTCTTGTTTACCCTCTGGAAAAAGAGTTCTGATTTAACATTTTCTCTTTGAACATCTTTTGTCAGTAATCAAGCTGCCTTTAGTTGATTGCTCCAAATAAAATATTTCTGTCAATTTGGAATTAATTGTGACAAGACATGAGATGCCATAAAATAATTCCATCCTTTAATATGACCACAAGAAAGAAATCAAATCGTGGCTAATTCAATCCATAATAAGCTGACCATATTTTTTAAAGGGGAATATATTTATATACTCCAGTGTGTATTACATATGCTAAACTTTCAAAAATACCATCAGAAATACTTGTGTTTTTAGTCAAAAATTAAGCTAAAAATAAACATCTATTTTAAGAATCACCAGACAAAATATCTCTTTATATTTTCCGATTCAATATGCTTAAAGCATCAGCTTTCCTTTTTCTGCATCGTTGCATCAGTTTTTAAATGCAATCAAGCTTCCATTATGTAAGACCTGATTAACAAATTCTAATATTCCTGTTCTCTGTTCACCTCCTTCATCACGCCTCTCAAGAACATCACTATGATTTGATGAAAAAGTAGAAAAATACGAAGTCAAATATTAATCATTTTAATCTGCAATTTTAAGAGTCCTAGAAAAAATATTTGGTATGGAAGACTTTGAAACTAAATACTAAGGTTAAGAAAAAAAAGCGGGGGGAAAGAAAAAAGAAACAAAAAGCCCTAATACCAAAAATTAAAACCACCACATCTGCCTTAATATAAGAACTTGAGTTATTGTTTGCTCACCATATGCTATCTGCATAAATAGAGAGTTGGCTTTACCTAGTATGAGTGAAAAAGTATGTTTTTAATATGGGACTTTTTATTCAATAGATGTTATTGTCCTTTAGCTTCTCTGCTTTTTAACATATCACATAAATGTAGATTCATTTTGAAAAATACATTGACCAAATAATGCAATTATTACAAAAACTAGTAGGTTACTTATTTAATATTTACTTATTCTCTCTCCTATACCTTTCTCTTGATTTTTTTCTTCCTTTTTGTCCACCAACCTGCTTTACTTCTTTAAAAAATGTAAAGGATAATATTTTTCAAGTATTTATTTACTTCCAGTAGATAAGGTTTAATTCATTTTAAGAATACATGGACACAGGGAGGGGAGCATCACACACTGGAGCCTGTCGGCAGGTAGAGGGCAAAGGGAGGGAGAGCATTAGGACAAATACCTAATGCATACGGGTCTTAAAACCTAGATGATGGGTTGATGAGTGCAGCAAACCACCATGGCACATGTATACCTATGTAACAAACCTGCACGTTCTGCACATGTAACCCAGAACTTAAATTAAAATTTTAAAAAAAACTTTTAGAGAAGAATCACAGTAAAATACTATTAAGCATTGTGAGCAATGGAAGTCAATTCTGGTGGTGAAAGAACTTCCAGTGATAACTAATCCAGACCTATAATATTTTGGTAGGTTTAATTGAATATAAATGTATTGAGACTTCAAGTTTTATAGTAATGGTTTATTGTATTTTTAACAGATTGTAATACCAGAAGTTGTAACATATAATTTAATTTTATAACTTATTTTTTATTCAGTCCAGTCAAAAAGATTTTTTTAAATTGGGCTTTTACAGAGCTTCTTTTGAGCCTCTCTTAAGTATAATTTCCCTGAAGATTTATAGTGCATTATAGTTTACTAAAATATGTCTTCTATGTTATTATACGTCTACAGTATATTATTTAAAACTAGATTTTTTTCTATTCTAAAGTTAAAAGAATCAATTCAAATTATATATAACTAAATGGCTTTATCACTAAGTGATAAGGAGCATATGGTGTTAGCCAATTCACCATTATCAAGTGAAGAAAAGGGTGATAAAAATAATAGCTTTACTCAGAAAAGATTAATGAGAAAATGAGGTTACCCTGACAAAAGGATTTGGATTTTCTCACACCTTTTAAAAAACCATGCATTTAATCATTTTTATCTGAGTCTATGTAATTTATAAAAAGAAACTAATTAGAATTGCTCTCCAAAATAACATTGTTAATGCCTCAGTGCCTTTTTCATATAATCAAAGTTGTAGAAACATGTTTATGACAGAATTGTCTATTTCCAAAGGTTTAAATGTTGTAATGATAAAACTGTGTTTAGACTTGAAATCTGGTAAGCTAATTCAAGAAAAATATGATTTTTTTCTCACAAAGCTGATGACAAAAATTATTCAATTTCAGCAGGAAAAGCCCACCATTGCAGTGGGACTTAAATAGACACTGTATTTGGTGAAAAGAATACTGAATCAGGTGGCTAAAGATGTAGGTACATCCTGAGTCACGTTACTTTCCTTGCCATTGCTTCAGCTTTTTCATTATAAAATGAGAGTTTGTAAGAAATGATCCTAAATTCCAATTTATAACATTTGAATTCTTTTTTAAAAAAATTTATTTCCATGGGTTATTGGGGAACAGGTGGTGTTTGGTTACATAAGTAAGTTCTTTAGTGGTGATTTGTGAGATTTTGGTGCACTCATCACCTGAGCAATATACACTGCACCCTATTTGTAGTCTTTTTTCCCTCGTCCCCTCCCACTTTTTCCTCCAAGTCCCCAAAGTCCATTATGTCATTCTCAGGCCTTTTCCATTCTCATATCTTTGTTCCCACGTCAGTGAAAACATACGATATTTGGTTTTCCACTCCTGAGTAACTTCACTTAAAATAATAGTCTCCAATCTGATCCAGATTGCCATGAATGCCATTAATTCACTCCTTTTTATGGGTGAGCAGTATTCCATCATATATATATACCACAGTCTTTGTTCACTCATTAACTAATGGGCATTTGGGCTGGTTCCACATTTTTGCAATTGCTAATTGTGCTGCTGTAACCATGTGTGGAAGTAACTTTTTTGTACAATGACTCCTTTCCTCTGGGTAGATACCTAGTAGTAGGATTACTGCATCAAATAATAGTTCTACTTTTAGTTCTTTAAGGAATCTCCACCCTGTTTTCCATATTGGTTGTACTAGTTTACATTCCCACCAGCAGTGTAGAAGTGTTCCCTGATCACCACATCTATGCCAACATCTACTGTTGTTGTTTTCTTTTTTTTTTTTGATTATGGCCATTCTTGCACTAGTAAGGTGGCATTGCATTGTGGTTTTGATTTGAATTTCCCTGATCATTAGTCATGTTGAGCATTTTAAAATATATTTGTTGATCATTTGTATATATTATTTTGAAAATTGTCTATTCATGTCCTTAGCTCACTTTTTGATGGGATTTTTTTTTGTTGTTATTGTGTTGATTTGTTTAAGTTTGTTGTCCATTCTGGATATTAGGCCTTTGTCCAATGTATGATGGTAAAAAATTTCTCCCATTCTGTAGGTTGTTTATTCTACATATCTTTTTTTTGTTGTTGCATTTGCTTTTGGGTTCTTGATCATGAAATCTTTGCCTAAGCCAGTGTCTACAAAGGCATTTCCAATGTTACCTTCTAGAATTTTTATAGTTTCAGATCTTAGATTTAAGTCCTTGATCCATCTTGAGTTGATTTTTGTGTGAGGTGATAGATGAGGGTCCGGTTTCATTCTCCTGTGGCTTGCCATTTATCTTAGCTCCATTTGTTGAAAAGGGTGTCCTTTTCCTGACTTTATGTTTTTGTTTGCTTTGTCGAAGATCAGTTGAATGCAAGTATTTGGGTTTATGTCTGGGTCCTCTATTCTGTTCCATTGGTTTATGTTCCTATTTTTATACCGGTACCATGCTGTTTTAGTAAATACGACCTTATAGTATAGTTTGAAATCAGGTAATGTGGTGTCTCCAGATTTGTTATTTTTGCTTAGTCTTGCTTTGGCTACGTAGGCTCTTTTTTGGTTCAATATTAATTTTAGAATTTTTTGTAATTATGTGAAGAATGATGGTGGTATTTTGATGGAAAATGTGTTGAATTTGTAGATTGCTTTTAGCAGTATAGTCATTTCTACAATATTGATTCTACCCATCCATGAGCATAGGATGTGTTCCCATTTGTGTCATCTATGATTTCTTTCAGAAGTGTTTTGTAGTTTTTATTGTAGAGGTCTTTTACCTCCTTAGGTAGATATATTCCAAAGTTTTTTGTTGTTGGTGTTGGAGCTATTGTGAAAAGGGTTGAGTTCTTGATCTGATTCTCTTCTTGGTCGCTGTTGCTGTATAGCAGAGCTACTGGTTTGTGTACATTAATTTTGTATCCAGGAACTTTGCTGAATTTATTTGTCAGCTCTTGGAGCTTTCTGGAAGCATCTTTAGGATTTTCTTTTTCTTTTTTATTTATGTATATATTTTACTGCGTTTTAGGTTTTGGGGTACATGTGAAGAACATGCAAGACTGTTGCATAGGTACATACATGGCAATGTGGTTTGCTGCCTTCCTCCTCATCACCTATATCTGGCATTTCTCCCCATGTTATCCCTCCCCAACTCCCCATCCCCTGCTGTCACTCCCCTAGTTCCCCCCCACAGACCCCAGTGTGTAGTGCTCCCCTCTATGTGTCCATGTGTTCTCATTGTTCAACACCCACCTATGAGTGAGAACATGCGGTGTCTGATTTTCTGTTCTTGTGTCAGTTTGCTGAGAATGATAGTTTCCGGGTTCATCCATGTCCCTACAAAGGACACGAACTCATCATTTTTTATGGCTACATAGTATTCCATGGTGTATATGTACCACGTTTTCCCTGTCCAGTCTATCATCAGTGGGCATTTGGGTTGGTTCCAAGTCTTTGCTATTGTAAACAGTGCTGCAATGAACATTTGTGTGCATGTGTCCTTATAAAAGAACAATTTATA
>PVKP010007975.1:9754-20213 GCA_004027715.1 Plecturocebus donacophilus | reverse complement strand
AGGTTCATCCATGTCCCTACAAAGGACACGAACTCATCATTTTTTATGGCTACATAGTATTCCATGGTGTATATGTACCACGTTTTCCCTGTCCAGTCTATCATCAGTGGGCATTTGGGTTGGTTCCAAGTCTTTGCTATTGTAAACAGTGCTGCAATGAACATTTGTGTGCATGTGTCCTTATAAAAGAACAATTTATAATCCTTTGGATATATACCCAGTAATGGGATTGCTGGGTCAAATGGAATTTCTGTTTCTAGGTCCTTGAGGAATTGCCACACTGTCTTCCACAATGACTGAACTAATTTACACTCCCACCAACAGTGTAACAGTGTTCCTATTTCTCCACATCCTCTCCAGCATCTGTTGTCTCCAGATTTTTTAATGATCACCATTCTAACTGGCATGAAATGGTATCTCAATGTAGTTTTGATTTGCATTTCTCTAATGACCAGTGATGAGAAGCATTTTTTCATATGTTTGTTGGCCTTATATATGTCTTCTTTTGTAAAGTGTCTATTCATATCTTTTGCCCACTTTTGAATGGGCTTGTTTTTTTCTTGTAAATCTGTTTTAGTTCTTTGTAGATTCTGGGTATTAGCCCTTTGTCAGATGGGTAGATTGCAAAAATTTTTTCCCATTCTGTTGGTTGCCGATTCACTCTAATGATTGTTTCTTTTGCTGTGCAGAAGCTCTGGAGTTTAATTAGGTCCCATTTGTCTATTTTGGCTTTTGTTGCCAATGCTTTCAGTGTTTTAGTCATGAAGTCCTTGCCTATGCCTATGTCCTAAACAGTTTTGCCTAGATTTTCTTCTAACTCCACATGGATTAAAGACTTAAACATAAGACCTTACACCATAAAAACTCTAGAAGAAGATAGGTCCATGATCATATCATCAGCAAACAGTGACAGTTTTACTTCCTTTTTACTGAGGAAATAAGGGGCATTCATATGCCTTTTATTTCTTCCTCTTCTCTGGTTGCTCTAGCTAGGACTTCCAGTACTATGATGAAGATGAATGGTGAGAGTGGGCATCCTTGTCTTGTTCCAGTTCTCAGAGGGAATACTTTCAACTTTTCCCCATTCAGTATTATGTTGGCTGTGGGTTTATCATAGATGGCTTTTATTACATTGAGCTATGTCCTTTGTATGCCAATTTTGATGATATCTCTAATAAAGGAATGCTGGATTTTGTTGAAAGCTTTTTGTGCATCTGTTGAGATGATCATGTGATTTTTGTTTTTAATTTTGTTTATGTGGTGTATCACATTTATTGACTTGAGTATGTTAAACCATCCCTGCACCCCTGTTATAAACCCACTTGATCATGGTGAATTATCTTTTTGATATGTTGTTGGATTTGCTAAGCTAGTATTTTGTTAAAGATTTTAGCAGCTATGTTCACCAAGGATATTGGTTTATGGTTTCCTTTTTTAGTTAGTCCTTTCCTGGTTTTTGGTATTAGGCTGATACTGGCTTCATAGAATGATCCAGGGTGGGTTCCCTCTTTCTCTATCTTGTGGAATAGTGTCAAAAGGATTGATACCAATTTTTCTTTGACTTTCTGGTAGAATTAGCCTGTGAATCCATCTGGTCCTGGACCTTTTTTTTGTCTTTCTTAATTGCCATTTCAATCTTGCTGCTTGTTATTGGTCTGTTCAGGGTATCTAATTCTTCCTGATTTAAGCAAGGAAGGTTGCATTTTTCCAAGACCTTATCTATCTCTTCTAGGTTTTCTAGTTTATATACATAGAAGTGTTCATAGTTGCTTCAAATGAACTTTAGTATTTCTGTGGTTAATATCTCCTGTTTTGTTTCTTATTGAACTTATTTGGATTTTCTCTCTTCTTTTCTTGGTTAGTCATAATAATAGTCTATCAGTTTTATTTATCTTTTAAAAGAATCAAATTTTTGTTTCATTTATCTTCTGTGTAAGAACTGATAAAAGGAGCTCTAAATCTCTAAACAAATTCTGGAAACACATTAAGCAGAACCTCTTTAAAGCATAAATCTTACAGGACCTATAAAACAAAAATATGATTAAAAAACAAAAACACAAAGTGAACAACCAAGATACACAGTCAACAAATAGCACAATGAATGGAATGGTACCTCACATCTCAATACTAACATTGAACATAAATGGCCTAAATGCTTCACTTAAAAGATGCAGAACTGCAGAATTGGTAAGAATTCACCAACTGATTATCTGCCACCTTCAAGAGACTCACCTAACATATAAGGACTCACATAAGCTTAAGGTAAAGGAATAGAAAACAACATTCAAGTCAAATGGACACCAAAAGCAGATAGGGGTAGCTATTCTTACATTAGACAAAACTGTAAAGCAACAGCAGTTTAAAAAGACAAAGAGGGACATAATATAATGGTAAAAGCCCTTGTCCAACAGGAAAATATCACAATCCTAAACATATATGCATCTAACACTGGAGATCCCAGATTTATAAAATGATTAGAAATAGACCTAAGAAATGAGATAGACAGCAACACAGTAATAGTGGGGGACTTCAGTACTCCACTGACAGCGCTAGACAGGTCATCAAGACAGAAAGTCAACAAAGAAACTATGGATTTAAACTATGCCTTGGAACAAATGGAATTAACAGATATATACAGATAATTTTATTCAACAACTGGAGAATATACATTCCTTTGAACAGCACATGGAACCTTCTCCAAGATAGACCATATGATAGGCCACAAAATGAGCCTCAATAAATTTAGGAAAATTGAAATTATATCAAGCACTCTCTCAGACAACAGTGGAATAAAACTGGAAATCAACTTCAAAAGGAACCTTCAAAACCATGCAAATACATGGAAATTAAATAATTTGCTCCTGAATGATCATTGGATCAAAACTGAAATCAAGATGGAAATTTAAAAATTCTTCAAACTCATCACAATGGTTACACAACCTATCAGAACCCCTGGGATACAGCAAAGGTGGTGCTAAGAGGAAAGTTCATAGCCTTAAATGACTACATAAAAAAGGCTGAAAGAGTACAAGCAGACAATCTAAGGTCATACCTCAAGGAACTAGAGAAGAAAGAATGAAGCACACCCAAACCCAGCAGAAGAAAGGAAATAACCAAGATCAGAGCAGAACTAAGTGAAATTGGATTCCTTATTATAATACTTATTATTTAAGTTCTTTATAGATTCTAGATGTTAGGTCTTTGTCAGATGCATAGTTTGTGAATATTTTCTCCCACTCTGTAGGTTGTCTGTTTTTGTTGTTGGCAATTTCTTTTGCCATGCAGAGGCTCTTTCATTTAATTAGGTACCACTTGTCAATTTTTGTTTTCATTGGAGTTGTTTCTGGGGACTAACCATAAGTTCTTTGCCAAAGTCAGTGAAGAAAAAGGATATTTTCTAGGTTTTCTTCTAGGTATTTTATAGTTTCAAGTCTTAAATTTAAGGATTTTAAGTTTAAATTTTTAATCCATCTTGAGTTAATTTTTGTATATGATGAGAGGTAGGGGTTCAGTTTAATTCTTCTGCATATAGGTAGCTAGTTATTCCAGCACTAATTACTAAATAGGATGTCTTTTCTCTATTGCTTATTTTTGTCTTAAATAAATCAACAAGTAAAAAACAACTAATACCATTAAAAATGGGCAAAGGACATGAATGGACACTTCTCAAAAGAAGACATGCAAGCTGCCAACAAACTCATGAATAAATTGCTCAATATCACTAATCATCAGAGAAATTCACATCAAAACCACAATGAGATACCATTTCACACCAGCCAGAATGATATTAAAAATCCAAAAGATAAGGGATGCCCGTGAGGCTGTAGAGAAAAGGGAATGCTTATATGCTATTGGTGGGTATGCAAACAAGTTCAGTCACTGTGGAAAGCAGTTTGAAGTTTTCTGAAAGAACTTAGAATTATCATTCAATTCAGCAATCTCATTGATGGGTATATATCCAAAAAAAAAATTGTTCTATCCAAAGGACACATGCATCTATATGTTCCTTACAACATATTCTCAATAGCAAAGGCATGGAATCAACCTAGGTGTCTATCAGTGGTTGATTGGAAAAAAGGAATTTGGTACATATACATCATGAAATATTACACAGCCACAAGAAAGAATGAAGTCATGCCTTCTGCAGCAATATGGATGGAGCTGGAGGCCATTACCTAAGTGAATTAACACAAGAACAGAAGACTAAATACCACATGTTCTCACATAAATGAGAGTTAAATGTTGAATACTCATAAACATAGAGATGGGAACAGCAGATGCTGGAGACTGCTAGACAGGGAAGGAAAAAAGGGAAGCATGGGCTAAAGGAACTAAATACTGGGTATTCTTCTCAGTACCAGGGTAATGGAATTCTTTTAACTCTAAACCTCAGCATCATGCAATATACCTTTTTAACAAACCTGCACATGTACCCTCTAATCTATAATAAAAGTTGACATTTAAAAAGTAATTATTGTTAATAAGAATAACAAAACCATTGATAAAATTTCTGAAAACAGACAAACAAAGCTCGCTTTGTCTCTAAGGCTTGACTGAAATGGCAAGGAAAATACAAATAGAAGAAAGCTGTTGTCATTAGTAGAAGCTCAGAATAGTATGCCATCTAGATACCACAGACTTTAAAGAATATCGGCTCTATGTAAGATAAGGCAGGTGGGACAAGATAATTGAGGGTAAGAAAACTGTGTGTATCCTGGGGAGGCAGACGGGATCGTCACTGAAAATGTATAACTTTTCCTAATTTGAGTGATAAAGGATGGAGAAAAGTACAGGCCAAGCGACAGAGAAGAGATGCTAATTCCCAGGGAGAGACCGACAGCAAACAAAAACCATGGGAGGCAAATTTCTTTCTCAAGAGTCTAATCACTGATCTGAGGGACTTTCTAATATGTCAGGCATCATACACATGGGAGGTGAGGTGGCGCAAGATTGTTTCCTGCATGCAAAGACTGAACCAAGCAAACAGAAAGATGCCGTACTCTTAGGCCTTTCCACCCAATAAGGGAAATAATGGCTGCAACTTCAGGCCTTGGTTTCTACCCACAGGCTTCTAGAATACTGCACAGAATACAGAAACGTACAGAAAGCAGCATAAAATTAGAGAACAGTAAGAGCTTACAAGAAAGATTTCCCACACTTTGGGGAAATGTCCTGGCTCAGCTTGATCTCTCCTCAAATAGAATCAGAAATATTAATGTGCTAGAGCTAGCTTGTACTGGCTTCAAAGAGCCACTTGTTAGCTTTTTAGGAACAATGTAAGCCTGTTTTTGTCATGTCAACAGTTTGAAACCAGTCATTATGGAGTTGCAAAGTTCAATAATAATGGAAATGAAAAATTCTCTGCAGAGGCTCAAGAGTAGATTTGAGCAGGCAGAAGAATCATCAATGTTGCAGATAGATTAAAAAAAAAAAAAAGGTTAGGCAATCTGAAAACCAGAAAAAGAAAATGAAGAAAAATGAGAAGAGATACTCAGATGAATTTGAGACACCATTGAATGCACCACCATATGGGTAATGGGAGTACCAAAGGAGAGGAAAGAGGGAAAGGGCAACAACAACAAAAATACTTGAAGGAGAATGCCATTTACAATTTTTTAAAAGAATTAAGTACATAATAAATTTAAGGAAAAAAGTGCATGGCTTTTATACTAAAAATCACAAAACTTTCTTGAATGAAATTAAATAGCTAAATTAATGGAAACACATCCTATGTTTGTGGATCAGAATACTTTACTATTGCTAAAATGGCAGTACTCTCCAAATTAATCTGCAGATTTAACATAATCCCTATCAAAATTTCCAGAAATTGAGAAGTTGATTATAAAATACATAAAAAACAAAAGGATCCAGAGTAGCCAAAATGATCTAGAAAGAACAAAGTTGATGGACCCACAACTTCCCAATTCCCAAACTTACTACAGAGCTAAAGTAATCATGACAGTGTGGCTGGGTGCAGTGGCTCACATCCGTAATTCCAGTATTTTGGGAAGCCGAGGAAGGTCAATCACTTGATGCCAAGAGTTTAAGACAGGCCTGATCAACATAGTGAAACCCCATCTCTACTAAAATACAAAACTTAGCCGAGCATGGTGGCACATGCATGTAATTCCAGCTACTCAGGTGGCTTATGTGGAGAGTCACCTAAGCCTGAAAAGTTGAGGCTGCAACGATCTGAGATTGTACCACTGCACTCCAGCCTGGGGACAGAGAGAGACCCTGTCTCAAAAATAAATACATACATAAATAAAAAGGAGAGTGTGGCTCTGGTGTTCATATGGACATATAGATCGATGAAATAGAACCAATACTTTAGGAATGAACCTTTATATTTGTCGTCAATTGCTTTTTGACAAGAGTGCCAAGACGGCTGAATGGGCACAAATAGGCCTTTTAACAAATGGTTCTGGGACAACGGGATAACTACATGCAAAAGAATCAGATTGGGTCCCCTACTTTATTCACACCATATGCAAAAATTAATTCAACATGGGTTATAGAACTAAATGTAAGAGCTAAAAATAGAAAACTCTGAGGAGAAAATTACATAAGAGTAAATCTTAGGACCTTGGATTAAGTAACTTTTCTTAGGCATGACACCTAAAATACAAATAACAAAAATAAATAAATAAATTGAACTTTATCAAAATTAAGAACTTTTGTGCCTCAAGAGACACTATCAAGAATATGAAAAGACAGCCCACACAATGGGGAAAAAATATTTGCAAATCATATATCTAATAAGAGGCTTGTATTCAGAACACACATAAAGAACTCTACAATTCAATAGAAAAACACTCAATTTTAAAAATTGACAAAGGATTTAAAAATCGACAGTTGTGTACTTTAAATGATGAATTTTATGGTATGTGAAGCATATCTCAGTAAAGATTTTTTTTAAAAGAAGTGAAGAAAGAACATCTTTTTGAAGAGAATTTTAGTGGTGATATTAAAAATATAACAACTGATGTTACAGGCACTGGTTATTGAAAGAGAAGATGGCCTCAGATCTGAGCTGGACTCCAGAGGCCCCCTGCTGGCATAGCCATTAACTGTTTTGGAGCAGGTAGACTTTCCAGGGGTTAGGGGCAGAAGCAATTTGCCAGTACACACAAGTATAGGCCCACAATCCTTAGGCTAAGCTTTTTAGAGCCAGTTGAGTTTCAGAATTCAGAATTTTTCAGAGCTTATAAAGATACAGCTACTATATTCAACTACCAAGTTACAGAAAATAGATGGGCCCACGGAACACCTTAAACTTTACTATGAATATTCAATCAGCAAAATTTAGTCTGTAGGACAATCTATAGGACAAATGCCTGGAGGTCTTTAATAAATACCTTACAAAGTTAAAACAAAAACAAATGAAGAGGAAACTATTGTTTTAAAAAGACTTGAGATAAATTAACCAATGACAATTAAGTGAACGCACAGACTCCCAACTCCCAGGGACCTTTCTCCATAAGCCATCTTCTACCTCTGTCTTAATTTCAGGTACTCTCCCCTATTAGATCCTTTCCATCAGCAATTTAAATGCTCAAAGCTTTTCAATCTTTAAAAAGCACTCTTCAAGGCATCTCATTCTGACATCTTACTAGTTGCTAGGTTTCTTAGTCTGTTTTCTGTCCCTTTTGACAGACTATCTAAAACTAGATAATTTGCAAAGAAATGGAATTTATTTCTTACAGTTCTGAAGGCCTGGGGAACTGACGTTAAAAGGTGCATCTCGTGAAGGTCTTCTGCTGGTGAAGACTCTCTGTGTGTCCTGAAGCAGCACACAGCAGCACATGGTGAGAGGGTGGAGCGTTATAACACGCTCACTCAGGTCTTTTTCTCTTATTACAAAGCCACCAGATCCCCTCCCATAATAACCCATTCGTCTATCAACCCATTAATCCGTAAGTGGATTAATCCACTGGTGATCCAATACCTCTTAAAGGCCCCACCTCTCATTACTGCCACATTGGAGATTAAGTTTCAACGTGAGCTTTGGAGGGGACATTCGAACCACAGCATTACATCTCGGCATCTCTTTCCTGGGAATGTCTCTTTATCTCCATCTTTACTGCATTTCACTTAGTTTGGACTGCTATGGTTTTACCTGAATATATAGTTTCTGTACAGATTTTCTGTCTTTTGTTCTTGCTCCCTGCCATGAACTGAAGTGCATCCCCTCAAAATTCATATGTTGAAACCCTAACCACTAAAGAGATGATATTTAAAGGTAGGGTCTTTGAGAGGTAATTAGGTTTAGATGAGGTCATGGGATTAGTACCCTTATAAGAAGAGGTAGAGAGACCAGCATACTTTCTTTCTCTCATCATACAAGGACACAGCAAGAAGGCCACCATCCGCAATCCGGGAAGAAAGCCCTTACTGGGAACTGAATCAGTAGGCACCCTGATCTTGAACTCAGCCTTCAGAACTATGAGAAATAAATACCTGTTGATCATCATCTCTCCTACAGTAGACAGATCACTGATTTTCCATTCTCACACACAAAAAAATTATTTTGCCTAGCATACTCCTACTGTGCCTAGATGAGCTCTCCAACCACTGGCACTCCTGCCAGTTGCCTTCCTAATATTTCATGTTCAGTCTCACCTCCTGACCTTTACATCTACTGATTACCCAAGACTCTCAACTTTAACTCATTCTTCAGCTCTCAATTTAAATGTCACCTCCTCTGCAAGATTTTTCTGCCTCCACCACCCGACTATCCTCCCAAAATGCTTTGTGTTTACTAATTCAAGGCAAGTTCACAATCTATTAAAATAGACTATTGCAAAGGAGAATCATGCATGGCTTAATTTAAATGAATTAAACACATTGTCATTTTGTAAAATAAGCAAGCTAATAAGCAAACAGTCTCTATTCCTCCCTCAACAAAATCAGAAATTCAAAAAAGTAAATTATTATTTCTATAAACTTCCCTTTAATTGGAAGAGAACTATTTCATCTGGTGGGCAATTGATATTTTTCAATGCTAAGAAAAGACAAAACAAACTAAATTAGGTTCACTGATAGTTGATACAGAATAAACATGATAATGACTGCAGTAATGACTGCTACACTTTTAAAAATGAATTAAGAGGTCTTCAAAGAGATCTGTTCAACACTAGCTATCATCCCACATATTTCTTGCTAATGGAATTCTGGTATTAGGAAATCATGAGTTTCACATTGAACTCCCTAGGTTTAGACATCAACTCTTATACATCTAACCCAATTATAATTCTTTTCCCTTTGGAAGAGACCAGTTTGGGTATGAATGTGATACAACACTTACCAATAATATGTAAAAAAAATAAAGAAAGAAAGAAAGAAAGAAAGAAAAAGTCTATTAGGAACATTGTGGGACTTACTAACTCTTGAGAGCAGGTGATAACTTAAATTTTGGTTCAACACAAAAGCTTTATTCTAGCTTTCCCACTTTCCCCTTCTTCTCATGTATATCTTGTAGGTAACCAATCTCAATAGTTTACTGACTATACTTTCTATGTTTCTTTCTAGCCAAATGAGCAGATGCATGTGTATTCTCTTACTTAGTCTTTCTCACACAAATGTAGCAATCATACATACTCTTTTACACTTTGCATGGTCTCATTTAATATTTGTAGCAATCACCCTAAATCAGTTCAGTGAAGATCTTCCTTTTCTTTATAGCTATGTAGTATCCCATTGTATACTATGTATATTATATCATAGTTTATTCAACCACTCTCTTATTTACGTTCATTAGATCATTTCTAATATTTTACAATACAAATAATACTGCAACAGATAATTTTATACATATATTTTTTATGACTGCAGGGTGTGCCCTTATGGTAAATTCCTAAAAGTAAAATTTCTGGGTCAAAACATAATGTTTATGTAATTCAGTTAGACATGTTAAATTTCCTTCCAAAAAGTTAGTATGTGATTAATTTCTGTCAGCGATAAATTAGCATACCTATAGCCTTACAAATAGAATGTACTGTCCTACTTTTTTTTGCTTTTGCCAATGTGATGGGTAAAAGATGGAAGGTAAAAAACATTATAGAGATGGAGACAGAGCAAGATAACAAAATAGAAGCCTCCATTAATTGTACTCCTGACAGGTACACCAAATTTAACATCTACACATAAAAGCACCTTCATAAGAACTAAAAATCAGGTGAGTGATCACAGTGCTTAGTACAAATTTTATATTACTGAAAGAGGCACAAGAGAAGTTGAAAGACAGTCTTAAATCATTGACATCACTGCTCCTTCATTCCTTAGCAGTGGCTGTGTGGCACATAGAATTTCAGTTCTTATGGGAAGGAGAATGCAATGATTGTGGAACTTTGTGCTGCCCTTCACTGCAGAAAGGAACCCAGGTAAAGCTCAGCATGCACGCACACGTACACACATACACACACACACACACACACACACACACACACACACACACACA